>APFE030333727.1:189986-242051 GCA_000404065.3 Pinus taeda
TTAACAAAAAGGCTGCAGGATCTTCAGATAGCTGCAGGATCATCAGATAGCTGCGGGATTCCTGCAAGTAAGTCAAAATCTAAACAAATAGTCATCCATTAGCAAAACTTGCTTGATGATGCTTAATAACACCTAATGTAATGGTCTGGGTGGTTTTATGGTGAAAATGAGGAAAAAGTGAAGGAAAGATAAGGAAAGACTGAGGAAAATGGTAGATAAGTAGGTGTAGAATAGAGGCTCTACAGGTACAACATTTTATATGGTTACCACTTTAAAATCCTTCATGAATTAAGGTATGGCATAGACACTCCATCCCCTCAGAAGCTCAGCATCCCCTGCTTCCTCCTGTAGTTTCTCATTGACTCCAACACTAAAGTTCAAGTAGGAAATTTAGAGCAGCTAGCTCACCATGGGTTAATCAAAATTTTAGTGGAAGAAGTCCTCGATTCATTTACACTCCCTATGGCATGGGAAATATTATGAAACATGATAGCTGAAGATGACATAAAGACCCTAACCTATGATATCAGTCCTACTGGTAGTGAGGAGGAAGAGAAGCAAGGGGGAGAAGGTGAAGCAACTAGTGACTTAGCAGAACAAGAAGGGAAGGAGGAAGAAACTAAGATAGAGGAGGAGAATGCTGAAGAAACAAAGCAAGCAGAGACATAAAAGATAGAACAAGGAGAAGTGTCCCCTGAGACTCTAGAAAGAGAGGCAACAACTACTCTCACTACCCTTAGTACACCCATCAAGCCAAAATAGAAGAGGAAAAGGTAGGCCTCCATGTATTTCAAGGCTAGGAGGATCACAAAAATCAAAACAGGGAAACCCCATCCTTCTTCAAAAGTGCCAATTATAATTGAAGATTCACCGTCTACCCAATGAAAGGAATCCCCTTCTAAGGAACCTATCACATATGAAAGGGGGACTCCTAGATCTCTCACATGGAAAGAGAAGGTAGAACTACAAGACCCAAAAATAGTCCTATAGGAGGCACAGACAATTCTATAGGAGACATTGTTAAAACTATAGGAGACCCAAAAGCTTGAGAAAAGGATAGAAGGACAATCACAGGGAAAGGAGGAAGAAATAGAGCTACAAGAACCTGATCCCTGGCCTAGTCTTGGCTCCTACTACAATATTCTTGAGGGGGGAAGAATAATTCCACAAAAATTTGCAATTCCACTATTCTTTGAATTAGAGAAAGAGAGAATAATAAGACATAGGTGGATGCAAATAACCAAATCCAAAGGATTTGAGGATATTGGCAATATGGAGAACAAACTTAAAGAAATGGGTAGAGAGTTGAGTGCTGTCAGACATAGGGAAGAAATTACAAGAAGCGGGCTTGAAACAAAAAATGAATTGCTAAGGAGGAAACTACAAGAGAAGGAGACCAAACTGACATGCATGGCTAGCTATTCCATAGAGGCATTGCAATGTAGAACACTAGCAAAATATTATGGCCTCTATCTCAAGGACCAATGGTTGCAATTTTAGATAAAGACTTTGGCACAAAGAGGCAAAATGCCTTTCCAAGATTACAAGGAGTTTATGGACCTATGTGACCAAAGATCATCAGAAGATAAGGCAAACATGGCAGAATTCTACCTACATAACATGGCTCTCACAAACATGAATGCGTGGGACCCCAATGACAAGCTAGGGGACCTGAAACTAATGGCCATGACCTCATCGATGAACCATGAAGAGTTAAGGGTAGTAGAAATAAGAAGGTTGATGATAAAAGAGAAGAATGAGCCATTAATGATTAGAGCTAAGCCATGAGACCCCATGGGACTCATCAACATACATAACCTGCTTGCCAAAAATCCTTAAATTGCTCCTAGATATATAAGTGATCAGGCACAAACCATTGCACACTTTGAGGATATGAAAAGGCTACTTGGTGATGACTGTGTGCATGCATGTATGAGGAGATGGAACACCTTACCACACAGTCTGCAGATAAGGGAATATCATTCCCAAATGAGGATGAAGGAGGCATTAAGGAGAGTGACAATTTATAAGTGCTCCATGTAGAGGTTGAAGATCAATTGGATTGGCCTCAAATTGAGTCCCCCACTACTGCTAAGCATGCTAGAAGGTAGAAAAGAAGAAGAGGACTAGGAGCAGTGGGAAGATATAGACAGGAAGGTAGGATTCTATGACAAGGAAGAGGAGACCACATCAAAAGCATGGGATGCTACAGAGGGCACTAGGGCCATAAAAGATGAGGAGATGAACTAAGTTGCTCAGAGGATAAGCAACACTTTCAGTAGGGGGTGATGATGAGCCTCATAAATGGGTAATTAGATGGGCTCATTTTACCTCCTAACCTAGTCAAACAAACCATTCTCTTAGCTTATTGTATGATTTTCTTATTATATTTATGCTTATAGGGTGAGTTGAGTTAGTTATGTTTCCATGTGGTCTAAAATGTGTTTAATGAAAATTATTGATGATTTTTGAGATCAAATTCAAGGATCCAGTGGACAAACGGCAACAATAGGTTAGGTTGTTGTTATATGAGTTTCTTTTATGGTCAAGAATAGGTTTCTTTTGATGATTCAATAGTTTTCTTCCATTTGTTCTTTCTATAGTAGGTTAAGAAATGATAAAGAAAATATTCAAAAGGCTAGAAATAGTTCCTTGGCCTCGCTTCCTCCCTTTGGGACCATGATTTGAGGGGAAGACCGTCTTGCTGCCCCAAAAACACAAATTTTCCTCATTCATAGAAATATTAGTGTTTGCAGCTATTTAGTTGGTTAATAGTCTAGTTTTCTTTGCTTCAAAACTTCTTCATCGTGCTCATTTATTCATTTACAATAGTATTCTTTCATGCTTTCCTGTATTGTATCATTTCTTAACATTTCCTTTTCATAGATCATAGTTTCGATTAGTTGGATGCAAAACTCTGTTTTTCTAGATGCACTTATTTCATTGCTTGCTTAATCTCATTGGTTGACTATTAGTTGTTTATGCAACATATATCTTCTAGCAGTAGGCCAGCCTATCAGCCATCCCATCCTCCATTTGATCCATGCCCTACAAGTCGCCCAAGTCTCCCCTCAATTCTGCCTTAGTTTCCTACAATTTCCATAGAGTTTTTTCCTCTCTCCTTGAGCAAGTCCAATCATATTTCTCTCTCATAATGATTCTTGGTAGACCCTAGGTGCCATAAAACTTCATTCAAACCCTCATCCACCTTTTCCATCCACTCTCACACCCTCAAGACAACCAAAACTACTCTTGGCTTCCTCTTGTAGGCCTCTTGTAGAACGATGTTTTTCCTTGTGTAGATTTCCTGTGTCCTCCTGTAGATTTTCCTGTAGGCTTTATTTTGAAGGGTGAGTGTGGAAAAGCCTCCAGAAGGCCACCTGAGACCTCCTAGGACCCAACGACACCATCCTACATCCTCTCAAGTCCCAAAACCACCATTTAACACCACCCATTCATTGCCACATTCACAAACAAATAAATTAAATGCATGACAAATTCACATAAAAATACCTAAAAATCCAAAAAGATGTTTTTTGATCATTTACTTCTAGAAATAGCTTAGTTATATTTTTTTTACTTCTTTGAATAGATAATGCCATTATTTTCATAGTTTTCGTAAGTGCTTTATGCAAAAGTAGGATTAGTTGGTTAATTAGGATTTACTTGGTTTGCTTTACATTTCAATATTTCTCCTTTCTGCAGTTAGAATAGTATCTGTAGAGTAGTATTTCTCTCATTTCATCACATATAGAGCTTCTTCTGGAATGCATATAAGTTGTCTTGAGCTCCTAGTGATCTTGCACCAACTGACCAAGTGACAACCTACAGTAAGAAGTAGTACTTGTGCATACAACACCGTCGCTTCCAAGTTTGTTATGAACTACTGGGTTGATAAGAGTAAAGTAGACAGCCTAGGAGTTGTAGCATTATTGTTGCAAAATTGGTGGTCACCACCTTACAATGGGCACTACCGTGGGATGATGGGATCTGTTACCATCATTCTATTTCATTGATGATTTCAATGATGTCTTGAACAACTCTAACACCTTTGAGCAATCTCCTTTAATGTATCTTGAGCCTGCAAATCGATGTTTGTGCACAACCTCCAAAGTTTGAGTTATCCGTTGTTTATTAACACCAAGTTCTTCTTTCTCCTCGTGCCTCATCCTTGTAAGGAGCCTCATGTTTGTCCCTATAATTGGGATCTCCAAATATCTAATAGACATCATATTATGTGAAGGCAAAATCAAAAGGAAATCAACTTCTTTTACCTTCTCTTTTGATTTGGAAAGAACTGATGATGGCTGATCATCTGTTGTTGGTTGTTTGCTAATTGTCATGGCGCATTCCCCAAATTCCTTTTTGACATACCCAAGTCTTGTTCGACACAAGAATTCCTCTACTTTGATAAGATTGACAATGCCTTTGCCATTAATGCCCAAGCCTTTTCCTTCATACCCCCTTTTCTTCAATATTTTGGAGCCAAAACCCGTGGTATGATTTTCAAACACAGCGAAATCATCATGAGGAAACATACATGAAGATGGAGAACTACTTTTTACCTCGCATGGGTTATGCTGCAGCTTTTCCAAGGCCTCGTCCCTTGCTTGCAGTTGTCGTAGAAAACTTTGTTTTCCTCTCTCTTCATCTAGGCACATATTCAAGTCATCATTCTCTGTTTGAAGACTTTTGTTATTGTGCTTCAGTTCTTCTAGGGCCTCTTCCATGGCTTGCAACTAAAGCTGCAATCACTCCTTTTTCTATGTCTCTTTCTGTAGAGTTTCATACAATATTTCCACTCTTTTGGAAATGTTGAGCATGGTCTCATACATCACTTTTTCATCCTCTATCACTGCACGTTCAATTGTTCACACTGCAATTCACATCAATGCAAAGAACACTCTGATACCACTTGATCTAGGTCTGGGTGTAACGAAGGACCCTTCCAAGGCCTTTTACTTTCATGATGTGTTAAATTGCATTTAAAAGAACATTAATGAATATGTGTGCATGCTATAAAGAAGAGGAACATAACAATCATCAGCACATGAAATAAAAAGACGTTGATAACAAAGTTCATCCAAGAGGGACTACATCTCCGGGCCCTGGTGTCAAGATGGTGTAGGCTGCTACATTAAGTGCTATCAATAATGATGATGTACACAAGCAATGATGTCATAATCATATAAGGAAAATCCCATGACCTAGGAGTGGCTCTAAGAGATGTTCCACTATACGAATTCTCAATCAAAAGACTCCTATCAGTATGACACAAAACTCATGCATGATGAGCATCCCGCCAACATGGCATAAAGGGATCTCAAGTACATGCATGACGACAACAAGAGTATCCCATCAACATGCAACAAGGGATCTCAATGCATAACATGATGAATGATGACAGTAAGTACATCACATAGAAGATTCTACATCAAATCAAGCAAGGAATCATGACAACATGTAATAACGAGATCCTGCATCAACATCAATCAAGGATCTATGCAGCATAAAAGAAGAAGTACATGAACACATCATATACCTCACAACCAAGGGCCATTTGAAGAAGTGGATGTCACACTCTTGAACCTGTTCAGACCATCGATCTCAAGGCATCGATTGCATGAAAGTTATTTCTTACACATGAATGTGGACATTTGCACTGGCACTTAGAAAAGTGGCTAAAGAATAGAAAGAGAGAATCACAATTCTCAGTACACCATCAGATTGGTGGCATCAAGTTGTGCAAATCGATTGTCCAAAATCCAAATTCTAAGAAGTTGAGAATCTAGGGCTCAAGGAATATTTTAGATTCCTCCCAGTTTCGTCAAAGATTCTACTCCATGGGTGTACTAGAAATCTGCAACTAAGATGGCGAATTTGATCTTTCCATTGCGATCCCTACAGAAAACCATGAAAAACTACTATAAAATTGACTATATTTTGATATGGAAAAATTTTATCTCCTTAGGAAGATTTCAAGGCTCATGGTTCCACTCCCTATTTTAACTAGAATCATGGTTGCATGTGCATTCTAAAAATGGCCGAAAAATGCAAAACTCTGACAAAGAAATGGACAACAACATTGTGTTTGTGGTGACGAGTGGTGTAAAATCCATATAAAATTTGTCAAATTCTAACAAAGTGAAATTTTTTCCCTCCTACAAAATTCATGGTTCTTGCATAAGAAAATAATTAATTCGTCTCAAAATCCATGCCCACCTTCTGCCTCAAAATCCATTCCCTGCAATCTATCTCTCTCCTCGAGCTATGTGCAATGGTAAAAATGCTGGGTTTATATAAAATTTTCGCCGGTGGATTTACCAAGAAAATGGTTATGGCGTGTTGGTTAAAATCTCGTTTATTATGGGGAAAGTTGTTTGTTTAATAATAAACATTGTTCTAATGAAAGGATTGGTGGGCATAATTAGTTTGACCATCCAACCTTTCTATGCATTAAACCCTCAAAAATAGCCCTTTTTTGTTTAAACCCAATAATACATGGAAACACTAGAAAAATCAACAGGCCAGACTTCAAAGTTTATCAAATCGGGTCTATAAACACATTGGGTCTGACCCATTATCACATGTCACTATCGCAACGGCCCCGAGGGTCTTCCCTTTGGTTATATCGATTGCCGATATGCCGATCCACTGACCGCTGATACGTTGATACGCCAATTGCCGATATGACTATACGTTAATTGCCAATACGCTGATTTGTTGATCGCCAATATCGTACCTCGCATATCACATCGGCAGAATCTATGCCTTCTGCTCCTCCGATCGCTGATGTCGATATTGCATGTCACTTTCCCCTGATTGTGATTAATTAGAGATTGTTGATTGGTGGTTCCTTCTGCCTGGCCTTAAGTCTTCCATTTGGAATCCTCCGATTGCAATTTCCCTTCATAAGGTTTTAAACCCATTTTTAGAAGAAATTCCTTCTTTTTCAAAGGAACAAAGGCAAATTCTTTTCATGATAACTTCATAATCCAAAGTCCATTTTATCCCATTTGAGTTGTAGTAGATTCAAAATGAAAAGATATATGCAATGGGACTATTTCTAGGAGCATCATTGGACTTTCAATTTCCCTTGTTTCCTGCAAGTCAACCCAGAACTTTGACTGCTTCTCCTTCATTTAGACTTTGTTTGATGAACCATTCGCACCTTCGTGATCAAGACGAAAAGATCTACGCTATGCTACTGGGTCGAAGTCATTTTGAGCACTTTTATTTTCGAGCATTCGTAAGCGCTCTTTTTCCTTTGTGTCTCTCTGGGGCCACCTGGATCATGATAGATGCTAGTTAATTAGTTTAGTCATATGCACATGTGTCAGATAGTCATGAATGACAGTAACCTATGGTTGTGTGCATTGATATTGATCTTTTAGGATCGATAACATGATGATTATGTTATATGTTGTTGATGAGCATGCTATATAACTTGTTGTTATATTCTAGTAACTTGATCATTAGGATTATTATATTAAGATGTTGATGTTATAGGTATCATGCTAAATTAGATTGACCTATGGAGATGGATAGAGTTATCACGTTTAGGTATGAGATGACATATTTGTGATATTGTGTTTGACTAATCTAGATTAACTTTGCGTATGTGATTGTTATGCATGAATGCTAATTATTTATGAGTTTATAATGTGAACATGCTAGTGATTTACTGTCATGGATATCATGACCTTATTTATGGTTGAGGTTATATGTTGTGAAGTTATATCATGCTAATCTAGATTGATTGTGCAGACAAGATAGCCTCCCCTAAGGTACATTAAGGTATGAGTTTTCTTATGTCATCTATTTGGTGTTTGAATGTTTGAATATGCTATCTATTTAGCGTTTTAGTGTTTGGGTATATATGTTGTCTATTTGTTGTCTGAATGTTTGATTACTTGTATAATATGAGTATGTGTCTATAATATTTCTTGCTAAAATGATTTTGTTTTAGGATGGTTGTACTAATACATACTGTTGAGACAACTAATATGTACTTGAGTTTAAGTAGGTGATAGTTGTAGCATAGTATACCTAGGGTGGATAGTATGGGGTACAAAGGGAGGTACCGAAGGGAATGATGTAATAATTTGATGGGCCATGGCAATAAATAAAGTGGTTAACTCATATCATGTAAGGGACCACAAATAGTTAGCAATAATGTAATAAGCCCATTGTATTAGATAGATGGTATTTCCCTACTTTAAGGGTTTGATTAATAAAGTGAAGCATTTCTATATTCACATCTTGTTATTTCTTGGGTATATTTGTATTTTCACATATTTTCAAGTCAGATCCATAACTATCTCGTATCATGTAAGAGACCAAAAGTAGTTAGCAATAACGTAATAAGTCCATTGTATTAGAGAGATGGTATTGAAGGAACCATGGTAATGACGCATGATATTGTACATATGAGGCCGATATAGAGGCTAGAGACTCCCCATTAAGAGATGTCAAAGAATATTGTATGGACAAGCATATGGCTTGTGGAGTGTTATCCTTCCTTAAGGAGTGAATGTATGGTGTTTCCCTACCTTTAAGGGTTTGATTAATAAAGGGAATCATTTATATATTCAGATCTTGTTATTTCTTGGGTATATTTGTATTTTCATATATTTTTAGGTCAAATCCATATATTTTCATATATTGGCATTTCTATATTTTATAGGAAAATATAATGGTCCTACTAATGAAGAATTCATAGGAAAGCAAAAGTCATTATGAGCAAAATGGTGGAAAAGTTTCGTATGGCCTAGTTTGAAAGATGAAGATGCCATATGGTGGATCTCCGTTGACAGCACAAAGTTGTACAAACTTTTAGATGAAGAATTTGAAAAAGTCCTTTTAGTCAAATGGTCGCACGCTATAAAACAAGAGAATGAGACGTGTAAGGGGTTATTTTCTTCTAGTATCTCCTTATTGCAGGTTCATGGATATATTTAGAAGGAGAAGATCATGGTGTATATAAATCCTAGTTGCAAGAAATATTTTATAAATGTTAATTTGGAAAAAATATTGCAAATTATAGCTAAATAAACGGAGCACACACAGGTTAATAATGAGCGGGTGCAAGTTTATAAAGATTGAAGATTTCTATGGACAAGTATGTATTGCATTCTGATTTTTATGCTTCACATATGGATAATGTGGATGTTGTTTTGGGATACCCCTGGATGGAATCTATGGGTACTATCAATGTTAATGTGCATAAGAAATTCCTGAAGCTCTGGTATAAAAAGAAGAAAATTATATTACAAGATATTTCCATCAATAAATAGGTAGAGTCCAAGGAGGCTGAAGCATAAAGTGTTGCAGGGACTAACACACCAGATGATGAGCACTTGATGGTCGACAACCAAACACAAACATCAAACCAGGTACGAGAAAAATAGGTAGTGTCCAAGGAGGTTGAAGCATAAAATATTACAGGTACGAAATCCATGGTTGAAGTAATATTGGAAGATAAGAAACATCAATAGATGCCACAACATGTACCAGATACCAATTAGACTCCATTGGGTGGTGATTAAAGAAAGATATACCATTGATTAGAACTTCAGAATATCACCACCCACATCACCGTGTAAGAAAAAAACCTACAAGATGGCAACAAATTAGCCACAAGGACAACAACCCCCACATGACAGATAGAGAGTGGCGACAATCCACCTACTACACATCAACACAAAAGAGCTGCTAGGGCCAACTTCCATCTCAAGCAAGTGAGGAACCAGCAAGATCGAGGGTTCACCTTTCTCTGGGATGGCTAGATGCATGTACATGATACCAGTGGCCTACTTTGTTGAGTAGATCTTATTATTTTTGTTCTTCTTATGTTTCGGGGATGAAACATGTTTAAGGGGTGTGGAATTTAGTATACCTAGGGGGGATAGTATGGCGTACAACAGGAGGTACCTAAGGGACTAATGTAATAATGCGATGGGCCATAGTAATAAATAAAGTGGTTAACCCGTATCATGTAAGGGACCACAAGTAGTTAGCAATAATGTAATAAGCCCATTATATTAAGATAGATTGTATTGAAAGAACCATGGTAATGACCCATGTTATTTTATTTGTGATGCCTATATAGAGGCTACAGACTCCCCATTGAGAGATGTCAAGGAATATTGTATGGAAAAACATATGGCTTATAGAGTATTCTCCTTCCTTAAGGAGTGAATGTATGGTGTTTCCCTACCTTAAGGGTTTGATTAATAAAGTGAAGCATTTATATATTCAAATCTTGTTATTTCTTGGCTATATTCATATTTTCATATATTTTTAGGCTAGATCCATAACATTTACTATCATGGATATCATGACCTTATTTATGGTTGGATTGATATGTTCTGAAGTTATATCATGCTAATCTAGCTTCATTGTGTAGATAGGATAGCCTCCCCTAAGATACATTAAGGTATGAGATTTCTTATGTCATCTATTTGGTGTTTGAAAGTTTGAATATGCCATTTATTTGGTGTTTTAGTGTTTGGTGTATATCATGTTGTCTATTTGTTGTTTGATTGTTTGATTACTTGAATAATATGAGTATGTGTCTATAATATTTCTTGTTGAAATGGTTTTGTTTTAGGATGGTTGTACTAATACATATGTGTTGAGACAACTGATGTGTACTTGAGTGTAAGTAGGTGATAGTTGTAGCATTATGTACTATGACTGATGAATGTGAGTTGATTGTTGAGTATGACATGGTTTTTAGACTTGGTAAAGTTGATTTCAAGTTAATTTACATGATGTCTTGATCTTTGGAACATGACATCGACATGTGTGAGCATTTGTAGGGAAACATGCTTGGTATTAGTTTGGCAAGGTAATAGTTGATATGTTTATATAACTAACAGTTGGGTGATGTGATAGTTCATCTACTCAATTGCAACAAAAAAAGGTAAAATAAAGGAATTGGGTGAAAATTCCTTTGGATGTGTTTAGAAACCCTACGTCCAAACGAATGAGGGCTTTGCATACAGGAACAATTATTAACCCTAATTTGTCTGAAATTATGTGGATAGGTCTATATTCATGGATATGTATTTAGCATGTATTATAGTTGGTATCTTGTTATAATTTTATATGTTAAGGGAATTGGAGTCCCTTGAGACATGACATAGATGTGTTCAACTACAAGGAAACATGATTAGTATGACAAGGTAAGCTAACTAGTATGTTGTTATGTTTACTATGCACTAATAATTATGTTTTTATGGCAATATGATGTAGGGGATTGCATGGCAAGAGAGGTTTCCATGAAATTTTGAAGAAGGCTCGGGTTGAGCTTTCCCTCAGAGCCATGGGATTGAGTCACTATGTTGGTTACCAGTCTTTTTCTTTTGGCATTTTGTCATAGTTGATCTCAATTTGTGGTTTTGTTTATGTCTAGTGCAAGGCCTTTCCACTTTGTTTGTGGATTCGTATTATTATTGATTTACATGGTTTTTTTCTTGTTTGTTTCTTGTCTTGCCTTTTATGTTTTCAGTCTTGGGAATTGGCTTGGGAAAGAGGAAATTTAATGGAGTTCAGTGAGAGTTGTGTGGTACCTGGCATGTGAGGTAAGGTCTATATGAAGCTTCATGCATGTATAAGGCAACTGAATGAAAGTGTATAACAACTAGTTGGATTGGTTGGGTCCATTGGTTTAAATGGATGATGGGATTATATTCATGAGAAAAATAATCATGAAAGGTAAAGTAATTAGATTTGAGGATTTTGATTCCTTGGATATGTTGGGAATGGCGGTTCCCAATATTGTGCATGTTCTGCATGAAAAAAGGAATTTCTCTTAAACTTGACCTTGAGATATAGTAGTTATGTTATGACCATTATTACTTTATGCTAATGTTTATATGCATATATGTATTTATGTACGTTGTTATATGAGAGGGCCATATCATGATTGTCTTAGGTTTATGATTATATGTATATATGTATGTATTTATGTCATTGTTTGATAGGGTCACGAGGGATCATTCTTGTGGAGGAATGATTTCTTATGCAGGTGAATGGCATGAAGAGGTTCCTAGTTTATGTGAATCAAGTGGGAAGAGCAGTCATGACAAACATATGAGTGCAATATCATATGGATATGAATTGATATTGTATTCTTTTATTATTCCTATGTTTATGCTATGATAGGTAACGTTCAAGGATACATCAATAGAATGAAAACAATGTGCTTTGCACATTCTAGGATAAGCATGGATGGCAAAGAAACAATGGAAACAAGGTTGGTTGGTAGAGGTAATATGATTTTAGATGTGTAGTGTTGTTGTTTTGTATATGTTGTGCATGATGTATATTCAACCATTGTATCGACGATGATCTGTAATTTTGTATATGTAGTACTGCATACGTATGATGTTGTATCCATGTTGTATATATGGTGTTGTGTGCATATTACATATGCAGTGCTAGGTATAGATGGTTCTATGTACACATTGGATATGAGGTGTTGTGTACATATCGTATTGTGTGCATGATGGATATGCAACATTGTGTGCATATGGTATTGTACGAATGTTTGATATGTAGCATTGGTAAAAATGATGTTATGTACATGTTAAATGTGCAGTGTTATTTGCATGTGGTGTTGCATGCATGTTGTACATGTGGTTCTATTTACATATGGTGTTGTGTGCGTGATTGTACAAGTGGTGTTGTGTGCATGTGGTGTTGTGTACATGTTTTACAGGTGGCTCTGTGTGCAGATGGTCATATGTACTTTTCATGCATGGGCGTTGTCTAAATGTGGTGTTGTGTACATGTCATGCATGTGGTACTTTGTACATGTGGTATTGTGTACATGTTGTACGTGTGGTGCGGTGTACATGTTGCATTGTGTATGCATAGTGTGGGTGTCACTGCATACATGTGATGTTGTGCACATGTCGTGTAAGTGGTGTTGTGTACAAGTGGTATTGTGCACATGTCGTGTAGGTGGTGTTGTGTACAAGTGGTATTGTGCACATGTCGTGTAGGTGGTGTTGTGTACAAGTGGTATTGTGCACATGTCGTGTAGGTGGTGTTGTGTACAAGTGGTATTGTGCACATGTCGTGTAGGTGGTGTTGTGTACAAGTGGTATTGTGCACATGTCGTGTTACATAAGGTTTTGGTGTACATGTGGCATTGTGCACATGTCATACATGTTGTGTTGTGGGTATGCGGTACTATGTACATGCATTGCATAGTCATGGTATCGTGAAATATGTATTTGTTTTGTTGTACTCTGTGTAGGCATTTGTGTTGTGATGTACAATAGGTGTAGGTGTATGTGTTGCATTCTGGTGTACACTCGATGTAGGAGTATGTATTCTATTGTGTTTTACACTCAATGTAGTTGTATGTGTGATATGTTAGGTGTAGGTGCATATATTACATGGTGTTGTGTGTCATGTATGGTTATATGCGTGTGATGCACACTATGTGTATGTGCACATTGTTGAGGAGAAGGAATTAGGTGTTTATCAGGTGTAGCAAATGATCCAGTATATAGACGGAATAAAGACAAAGGTGGAAGCTAAGGATTGATTAAAGGATGAGTATCAATATTTTATTTCAGTTTTATTATGCATCTAATTTATGATTCTAGTCTACGATGATTACATGTGATATATGGTTCTGGGTTATGATGGTTACATGTGAATTACGATTTTGACCCATGATGGTTGCGTTTTGAGCTAACCTTATGTGATATGTTTATGCATGATGATTTGGTCAAGGATGCTACTTTGAATTGTTGTGATAGGAAGTGAACAGAATTGCAAGTGTTACCTATTGATGGGCCACCAATGAGGTATGATTTAAAGTTATTTCAATTTACTTTGAATATAACGGAAATTATGTGCTTGGTATAGGAAAGCATGGGAAATGTCTGGTTGGGTGGTTGAAACCAACTGCAAGAATTAGCTGCAACAGTGAAAGGAATTGGAATAGGAAGTAGTATGTTTGTAAAGAGCTTCACGAGCAAGGCCATTATGGGACATTGGTACCTAATAATGTCCACTGATTTCCATGAGCATCTTATGACCAATATTATGGTTTTGAGGTAGGTATATGCCTTTGATGCAAGGAAGCCTTGCCAAGGGATGGATTTCCTGAGATAGGGGATTCCTGGGAAATTGGAAGGTGAGTGACTACATGAAAGGGGGTAGTCAGATTGCATGAGGGACTAGGTTCCAAAGAGAAGGTTGGGGATATATTTGATTTTGTCATTAGTATTTCCATATGGAATCAGATGCACATTGGGAGTGCACCCTGTAACAAAAAGCTAGTAACTGTTCACTGAGAGGACAAATGGCAGAGGATTATAGCACTGGACATTTGATGCAATTTTGGCTTTGGGAGTGGATTATGGACTTGTTGGGAAGGAGGTGAATCCTGGTACTAATTTCAAGGGTTGAGGTGTGAGCCTTTGGATGCCCTTGTTGATTGATATGAGCATTATATCCTTCAATTTATTGGTTTAGAAAATGTGCATATGTATATGTGGTTATTGTAAACACCATAATGAGTTGTGTTATAAACCTCTAGTATGCGGTATATTGTCATGTTGTCATGATGTTTTTCTTTTGAGAAGGTCATTCATTGTAAATACTACAACGAGATGAGTTTTAAAGCTCCATAGGTAGTATGTTTTCTTTTTAGTAGTTTTGCTGAGGTATTGGTGTGGTTTAACACTAAGGATGGTGTTCTCCAAGGTAGAGGGTTTTGTAATAGCCCCTACTTAATGTTCGTGTAATAAAAGTTATCAAAGGAAAAATAAGACCATGGTAAGGGACATGTATTCCAAGATGAATGTTGCGAAAAGATATCCAGCGGGCATCACTAGATGTGTTTATGGATAAATGAAATTGGCAAAGGAAGTGACTAAGGTATTAAAAAGGAAAAAATGAATTTTTGGCACATTTATTTATGAAATTAGAAAATAAGAGAAAATGAAGGTAAAAGGTCACAAGTTTTATATGAGGAGGAAATTATAGGAAAATAAGGGAAAATGAGGAAAATAGAGGCCTCATTGAAAAAAGTCTTATGAGCATCAGTTTATAAACTTTTGTTAGTTTAGTTTTAGAGCTCTCTCATTATTCTGTCTCTCTCACACTCTTGGAAACTTAAGAATTTTCTTGGAGAATTTTAGATTTGGATCAAAGAATGGAAAAGAAAGAAGAGGAAGCACAAGGAAAGGAAAGGAAAGTAAATATCAACCAAGGAAGAGCAAGATCAAGCAGCTTCAACATGAATATTGACAGGTAACATATTGCATGTGTGATTTCCTAATTGGTTTCGACAGGCATTGCTTTTCGTGTTGGTATATCGTTCTCTTGTTATTGGTGGCATGGTTTTTCCAGGTTACGAAAAAAAATTCAACCTAGCCTCGCCTTTTCCCAAATAGACATGTTGTGATGGGATTGTTTTCTTGATTTTGAGCTTTGGAATTTCCAAATGGTTTCAGAATCAGGGGCGGAGGTGGTCTCAGGAAAATTCCCAAAGGCTTAGGAATCCCTTGATAATTTTTGGAGGGATACAAGGTAAATCCTAAGCGTGGAGCCTTTTTTAAGGGCCTAGTGATCTAGTGTGAATTGTGGTAAAGATTGAGAGATTTGTGTCTCAGTTTAGGGCCTAGTGATCCTGTGTGGATTACGGTAAAGCTTGAGAGAAAAGTATACGAAAATTTTCTCAAGGACAGTGATTGATTCCAGAGGCATTCCTAGCCAGGTTTCAAATTTTTTTTATCTCAGTGATGGTTTTGGTCAGATCACAGTTTGGTGAGGATGGAGGTGGTTTAACCACTATATTCCCTTCGTTGATTTTGGATTTGTTTATCCATGAGATGCCACATTCATGCTTGGTTATGGCACGATGGTGCTTGGCGAAAAGAAATATTTGGTTCAGTGTTAGCTCCCTATAATATTAGTGATCCCCCCATTACTATTGTCGTTGTATCCCTTATTGTTATTATTGTGCCCCTATTGTCCCCATATTCTTATTATTGTGCCCCATAGAATCCCTCTATTGTTATTTTTGTGCCTTTATATTATTATTGTTAGGTCAGCTTGGTTATGTTATGACCTCGTAGACTCCTATATATAGAAAGGAGGTTTTGTCATTTGAATCATCCAAGAATTGTTCATTTGTGTAATGTAAAGGAGGGTTCACCCTTGAAGATGCTTATTTCTAAGGCGTTGATCGATCTTTTATATCTTTTTGTGAGCTAGTTTCATAATATTTGATATCAGAGCTTTGGATTCTAGGGTTTTGCTACTCCAAACAGGTCATCATGCCATTTTCACTATAACTTTTTGTCTCCGATGTTTCAGAAGCTAAAACAAAAATCCATTAGGGCTGAAATAGTTCTGATATTCGGGTCCAAATTTCAGAGCTTTTCTCGCTATATTTGCAGAGATATGATTTGAAGAAGTTGGAGTTTTGGTAGACTCCCGAATTACATTCCAAACAGGTGACTTGGGAAAAATCGTCATAACTTTTGTTTTGAGTATTAGATTGAAATACCATAAGAAGTTTTAGAAAATGGATGGCCTCTAATTTTATGTACATCAGTTTTAGGTACTAAGGCCAAAACAATGACACATGGCATGTCGTACAAGTTCGCTCTATTGAACTAGTCTATAATCAGGGCACCGTGAGAGATTTGGCATAACTCTTCCTTGGAGAATCCAATTTCAATCAGACTGGTGGAATTAGAAGCAGGATAAAGAGGGCTATTTCAGACCATAATTTCAGAACTAGGGGATCCAAAATTACAGAGGTACATCAGATTCAATATCGATCTCCTACAAAGTGAAAAAAGGTGTCCATTTTTTTTAAATTTTTGCATAAGCTTGGTTTGAAAAATTAGTTTCAAGGAATTCAAAGGGCATAATGTAGCATTATTATTGGTAATTGATTCCTCGAAGAAAGAAAATGGAAACACCTAGTAAGCAACCTAAAAGCTCTAGCATGACTCATGTTGAAGAGGAAGAAATGCAACATGATATATCAATATTACGAAACCCAGTGCAACAAATTTCACTCACACAAAGAGAAAATATGATGGATGGTTTAAAGAAAGATGTAGAAGCTAAGATGGATGGTTTAAAGAAAGGCGTAGAAGCTAAGATGAATGACTTGGAAGCTAAGATCAATGCGTGAAGGCTAAGATGGACAGCGTGGAAACTAAGATGGACTTCATAAAAGTTAGGATGGATGGCATGGAAGCTAATATTGATGATTTAAAGAAAGGCATGGAAGACTTGCAGACAAATTTGAAGATATAATTGACAAAGTTTCTACAAGGAATTCTTACTAATGGCAAAATGATAGTAAAGAAAACTCATGATGAGAAAAAAATAAATGTTAATCATGATTTCATAGACTCTAATGTTGGATTGAAGAACCACCATGTTCCAAAGAATGATATGAGGAATTTTGATGGAAAGGATTTCAGAACATGGATACTACAGATGAAGCAATTTTTTGATCTCCATAATGTGCAAAACACACAAAATGTACACATTACAACTTTATATTTGCAACCAAATCAGTTTGTATGGTATCGATGGCTTTGCTCTTGTAAACAAATTGTCACTTGTGTTATTTTTACGGATGAAATGAGAGCACATTATGAGGATAGAAAAAGAAACACTTTTTTTAATGAATTGATAAATCTCAAACAAAAGGGTTCAATGATGGAGCACATTGAGGACTTCAAAAAATTGAATATAAGGGTAAAAGATATTCCATAGGAGCATAGGGTTAATGGTTCATAGGGACTTTAAATGATAACATCCAACATGAAGTTCACCTTTGGGAACTATATTCATTGGAGAAGGCATTTAGGTTGGCAAGAAAAATTGAAAGCAAAATTATGGAAACAAGGAAGCCTACCACTAACAATCATAAACATGGAAGTGTTACATCCCCTAGCCATCCACAAACTACAAGGTTGACACCACAACAATTGGAAGAAAAAAGAGCAAAAGGGAATTTTTATAGTTGTGATAGAAAATACACTAAAGGTCATAAGTGTGTTGAGAAGAAATTATTTTACATATATTGTGAAGATGAGGAAGAAAAGGAACAAGAAACATCAAAAGAGGAGGATATACACTAGGAACATACCCTAGAAAAAGAAGAAATGAATCTGACCATATCTTGTAATGCATTGGCTAGAACTACCACTCCTCAAACTATCAAGATATAAGGGCATATCAAGAAGAAAGAGCAATAGTGTTGATTAATTTGGAAAGTACCCATAATTCTATTCATTGTAAGATAGCGAATGAATTAAATTCCTTCATATATCTAGCACCAGAGTGTCATGTGATGGTTGCAAGTGGAGGAACCATAAATTTCTTAGGAAATTGCCATATTATAAAGCTATACATGGGAGAGTATGTATTGAATAGCCCAATTATTTACATTCTAATGGGTGATGTTGATGTTGTACCAGGAGTCCAATTGCTATAATCCTTGGGTACAATAGCTTTTAGTTTTCAAGAACCTTTCATGAAATTCTCTCCAGAAGGAAAGGAAGTTGAATTAAGAGGTATCATAGGGAAACCAGGAAAGATAATCAGCTCTATCAGAATGACAAAGATTTTAAAGAAAAGACAGTGAGGCATAATTTCCCAATTATGTTCATTATAGGTTCCCTCATCGAAATCATCCATTTCTCCAGATCTCCAAAAAGTCCTCGACAATCATTCCAAGGTATTTGAGACTCCCAATGGCCTTCTACCTATTCGTAATCATGATCATTCTATTAATTTGATTCCAGGAAGTGTTCCTCCAAACCTCAGGCCTTATAGATATCCCTATGTCCAAAAGAGTGAAATTGAACGTATGGTTGCAAAAATGCTAGAGGCTGGTACAATTCAACCTAGTCAAAGTTATTTCTCTGCTCTAGTAGTATTAGTTCACACGAGGGATGGATCAGGGTGCATGTGTTCAGATTATAGGGAACTCAACAAGCTCACTATTAAAGATAAATTTCCCATTCCTATCATTGATGAATTATTGGATGAATTGCATTGATCAATTTACTTCACCAAGTTGGATCTTTGTTCAGGATAACATAAAATCATAATGATGACTGAAGACATTCCAAAAAAAACATGTAGAACTCATGAGGATCATTATGAATCTTTGGTCATGCCTTTTGCCCTTACTAATGCACCTTATACATTTCAAGGTTTGATGAATTCCATTTTCAAAAATTTCCTTAGAAAATTTGTGTTAGTATTTTTTGATGATATAATAATCTACAACAAGTCTTGGAAGGATCATGTCGAACATGTTGACATGGTGCTCAAACTATTGGAGGAGAAACAATTATATGCAAAAATCTCCAAATCTTTCTTTGGAGTACAAGAGGTGGAATATCTGGGTAATATTGTATCTCATGAAGGTGTTAAGGTAGATCCTAGCAAAATTAAAACCATTAAGGAATGGAAAATCCCCACATCCATAAAGCATCTACAATGATTTCTCGATTTGATAGAGTATTATCACAAGTTTGTTAAGCAATAAGGGAGAATCGCATCACCTGTAATAACATTATTGAAGAAAGATGCATTCTCATGGACTCCAGAAGCAACGAAGGCCTTTGAACATATTAAAGAGGCAATGTGCCAAGCACCAGTCTTAGCTACACTAGACTTCACAAAAACCTTATTATGGAATGTGATGCCTTAGGAAATGGAATTGGTGTTATTTTAATGCAAGAAGGAAGAGCCATTACTTTCAAAAGTCGTCCAATCAAAGGAAAGTATTTACACAAATCTATTTATGAGAAGGATATGTTGGCAATACTACATGCACTTAAGAAATGGTGACCCTACCTAATGGGAAGACACTTCAAGGTAAAAACATATCATGATAGTCTTAAATACTTTTTGGAACAAATATTATCTTTAGAAGAGCGAAAAACATGGGTCACAAAGATGTTGGGTTATGACTTTGAAATCATCTACAAAAAAGGGAAGAAAAATATTATGGTAGATGCACTCTTAAGAAAGGATGAGGATGTGGAAGCATTTCTTTGCGCCATTTCTATTATCAACCAGATTGGATAAATGAAGCAAGGGATGAATGGAAAAACGATGAGGAAGTGTGGGCACTCATTCAAAAGATACAACAAGATCCTAGTACATCTGATACAATTATTTGGAAAAATTATTTGTTATGGTACAAGGATTGGTTATTCCTATGTAAGAATTCCCAACTCAAACAAAAGATTCTTAGGGAATTGCATGCCTTTCCCTTAGGAGGGGACTCAGGATTTCTAAAAACCTATGATAGGGTTAAGAAGGACTTTTTTTGAGATGGCCTTAAATTAGATATTTAAAATTTTGTGGTGGAATGGTTGGTTTTCCAAAAAAATAAAGTTGAAACAATTAAGACTTCAGGACTATTACAACCTTTAACCATTCCAAGCCAACATTTGGAGGAGGTTTCAATGGATTTTATCACAGGTTTCCCGTGTCCAAAGGAAAGAGTGTTATATCATGGTGGTAGTGGATAAAATTACCAAGTATACACACTTTTTTGCATTATCTCATCCATTTAAACCGAGTACAATTTCTATTGTATTCATGGAAACAATTCAAAAGCTACATGGAAACCAAAATATTATTGTAAGTGACAGAGATCCCATTTCATTGGAATTTTTTTGACAAAATTATCTTCCTGTCTTGGTACTCAGTTAGCTCATAGCTCATCTTATCATCCTCAATCTAATGGGAAAACTGGGATAGTAACAAATGTTTGGAAGGATTTCTTCATTGCTTTGTATATGATAAACAGACACAATGGATCAAATGGTTGCCTCTGGCTAATTGGTGGTATAACACTTCCTTCCATACTGAAAAAAAAATGACCCCATTTATGGCACTTTATCGATATCATCCACCATCCATCACATTGTATTTAAGAGAAAATTCTAAGGTTCAGCCAGTGGAAGATCACATCGAGCATCAACAACAAGTTCTCCATCTCTTAAAGGATAACCTCACCTTGGCACATAATAGAATGAAACAACAGGAAGATCAACATTACAACGAAATAATTTTTGATGTAGGTGATTGGGTATTCCTATGGCTATAACCATATAAACAAATGTCCCTCAAGCAAGCTAAGAAGGATAACAAATTATCACCAAAGTATTATAGTCTGTACAAGGTGTTGCAAAAGATAAGTACTATGGCATACAAATTAGAGCTTCTTGTAGCTTCTTAAGTGCACCCTGTTTTCCATGTTTCATGCTTAAAGAAGGTTATAGGTGACAATATTCTAGTTCAAACAATATTTCCAGAACTTGTTGAGGAAGGAAAAATCATATTGGAACCTAAAGCAGTCAAAGAAACAAGAACTCGACAACAACGAAATCGATCAATTTCAAAGTACCTCATCAAGTGGAAGAACTTATCCATTGCAGATTCAACATGGGAGGATGAGAATTTTATACATAAGCATCCATAACTACTCAAGTGTTGAGGACAACACTTTTTTGAAGGAGATGGGCATGTTATTATCCCTTATTGTTATTATTGTGTCCCTATTGTCCCCATATTGTTATTATTATGCACCATAGAATCCCTCTACTGTTATTTTTGTGCCTTTATATTATTCTGGTTAGGCTGCCTTGGTTATATTGTGACCCCATAGACTCCTATATATAGAAAGGAGGTTTTTTCATTTGAATCATCCAAGAATTGTTCATTTCTGTAATGTAAAGGAGGTTGCCCCCTTGAAGTGGCATATTTCTAAGGCATTGATCTATATTTTCTATCTTTTTGTGAGTTGGTTTCATAACATTCAGCATTTCTCTAGTCAGGTGGTACGTGGAAGTCTCAAACCTGGTCGGATTTTCCTATGTTTAATAAAATCTAAGTTCTCTTGCTTTCATACTAGTTAATATGTTTCTTTGATGGTTGTTTTCTCAATGTTATTTACATGGTTTAATGTTGTTTATAAGCATGGTTATATCACTTGTTATTGTCATGGTTATTTCATGTATTTAATTGTAAGTGAAAGGATAATGAATGTAATACCTAATTGATGTCAAAACAGTTAAAGGAGGAGTGTGATGATCCTTCTGTTCAAGTCTCATATGAGTTATTAGTCATTTATGATACATCTTGTATTCATTTCATATAGATTCCATTGATGCCAAATGTTTGATAGGATGTTAGTCTTAGTTGTGGATGGTTAGGCGTAGCTCTGGAGACAATTTTTTATTTCCAAGTCTTTTCATCATGTAATTCATGGATTTTGAAAACTACAAGGGTTTCTAGGCAATGAATTGGATTATGGGGTTGAAAAGGGGCACAAATCCTGGAGTCATAGGCATAGGTTTTGAGGACAAGAGTCCCCAGACACACGCATACCCATGTTGTGGGGGCATCCAAAGGTTTCTAGACAAACCCTTGTCCATATCAACGAAGAATTTGGGGGTTTAGTAGTATAAAATATTAGTGGGACATAGGGGATGGTCAAGTGAATGATTGGGATGCATTCTGGGAGTCCAGTAGTAGGTGTAGAATGTTGGGAAACTTACTTAGAAGGGGGAATTATTTAGTATTTTCAAAACATTAGCATTTTCAATTTTATATCTTAAGCCAATGTATCAGTACTTCATTAAACATTATATAAATAAGAACCATGTATAGTGAGAATGAAATTAACCATCACATATAAGAAACCCACATGAACATCAGGATTTCAGGTGGAAACCCAATATAGGAAAAACCCACCTGTTGTTGTCCTCTGTATCTTATTTTTAATATAAAGAAAAGTTTTTACAACATTTTACTAGTGTAAACTCATTCCAGTATGTAGGCACCCACTTACAGAAGGCTACAACATTTTCTAGTTCACCAACACCCACTCGAAGGGAGCTCTAACCCCCTGATATCATTTACTGTCACCCACCAGAAGGGAACTCCAACCCCATGATCTGATTTACTAGCTACCACTGGAAGGAAGCTTCAACTCCCTCATTGAAGGCTCCAACCTTCAACACCTTCAATATCCATGTTTCATGATTTTTCATACTGGATCCACCTGCTACAACATATCACAACTCGTAGGCCACGTTTCCTCAAATTTTTAGACTGGACCCACTACCAACATTTAAGCCCAAAACCAATCATCAAAGCTGGAAACTATCACTATAAATCAATCATAAATATCTAACCCAACTAAATCAATCAATCACTAAAATTGAATCACTGAATCAATTGAATCAACCAAAACTCAACCATTCGACTCAGAACACTGCAACCAAAATACTAATCACCACATTGCAGATCATAGAAAGCAGATTCGATTATTGGAAACCCTGATCAACTGTAAGATAGAATATGTACACTACTTTACAGTAGAAAACCCATGTGTGTACACGCTTTCCATGAAGCATACCCTCCTATAGATCTTAAACAAAAAAATTATGAAACTGAACCACTGCCATCTTGAACTAAACACTGTTTCATACACAAAACCATTCCATCATTCTAAAACAACCACATAACCTATATTGAACTTTAATCACAAAGAGAATGTATCTTCAACATTCTTCAATTATTTATTTCATAAGTAAAACATCATTGTTTAAGTGAGGATCATTAATAAGAATCCATTGACAGACAACAAAAAGATAGAAAGACTGATTAAAATGATCAGACATTCTTTTCATCAATAATCTACTTTCTGTACGCACTTTCCATAAAGCATGTCCATGTGTATACAAAATTTTTAGGAAACAAACCCACGTGTACGTGAATTACTTGTATCACACTCCCGTGTGTATGTGCCTTGCAGGCTATAAAACCCACATACAAATCTACAATTTATGATTTAGACCTTCTCCAACCCAAAACTTTTGACATACCTAGATTTGGGGATACACAGAAAAATCATGCGTCAAGACACTATCAACACAGTTCAACTCAGCTCATAATCAATATTGTCAAATCTATTGGATCTGATCCATCATCAAATTCTGGGTTGCATACTTAGTTTTAGATCATGAAAAACATCAATATCCCATTACATGCATATTTTCTTCAGATCTAACTATTCATAAGATATTCATCACTTGCGCGCCCCTTAACACTTTGATCTTCATATCCTTATATGTCTTAGCATTTATTCAATAACATAGGTCAAACCATACTCTAGCTGATGGTTTTCTTAGATGAGATCAAAACATCTGTTACTAGGCACAATACCACAGGGCAATACCATGGTAAGGATGCTTGGTATTGAGAATACCATGGTGTGGAAACTGTACACACCTTTTCTTCTTCATATTCACATGTGTACGTGGATTTGCTTAACATATTTTGGATATAATTCTTGAACTTCCAACTTTATCATTCCTCTGCCTCTGAACTGCTATGCACTTGCCAAAACACTTTGTCACATCCTGATTACATATTCATCAAGTTTGTTTCCATCAAAGAAAAACTCACAAAATAAGTTGTCATTAAGGACAACTCATTAGGTAGGTTTCCATCAAGGACAACACATAATTCATAATTCCAACAATCTCCCCCTTTGGAATTGATGGTAACCAATTTGATGTTTGGTCATCACAACCTATAGATACCTATAGAACACATCAAGCCAGGCAACAAAATCTTCAAGCACCATTTCAAACACCAATATTGATGCCCCCCTTTGACATCAATGGAAAAGGGTTGACTAATCCTGAACGAATGATTCTCTCTTGAGTTTTGTAGATCTGAACACCGAAAATTTACCATGCTCCCCCTAAGAACATGTTGAAATTTTTGAAGGATATACAATGAAGCACATGACTTAATGACTCACATGACTTGTCCTACTACCAAGGAATCAAACTTACATCAATCATCCAATCACAGTGGGTTTACATACTTGACATAATTATAATCAAATCAGCTTCCCAAGTATAGTGGGGTTACAAATTACATCACATGTCCAAAAGGAATTGACCACAATAGTCCATACATGACTAAATTTGATAATTAGTACATCATAGGTCTTTACATGACCTTTACATCAAATGATATATATGAAATTTATAACCAAGATAAACAAGACCGTGATAGTCATTCGAAACTATCATATGCCACATATTGTCTGCATCATGAGCATATGTCAACAACACCAAGAACAACAACTTGTACATGTCCATTATGTAGTTTCATTATCATCAACCTATAATTATGTATGAAGCAAACATAATGGCAAAAATGCATTATTTGAATCATAACAAATGCTCCCCCTGAACTTGTGGCACATGTTCACTGTCAGATCTAATCATATCATTTCATATATCAGTATGAATCGTGAAAGTATATTCATCACCTAGCCATCCATCAAGTCATCAAAAACATATACAAGCTAAAAGAACTTTCAAATAGCATCAACAAACTTTAACCATCAACCATCATAATTATTAAATCCAAACAATAATTAACTGAAGCATATCAAACCCTTTTCCTAAGTGTGTCCCACTATTGCTTCTTTATACCAAGATATACGTGACTGTTTAGTTCAAAACTCATGTATACACACAATTTTGTTTTATAGGATCCATGTATAGAAAGTGAAACACTGAAAATTCACTTCTTTAGCTCCGCTTGTGTTTGTTTTGTCTGTACATGTTAATTGTTACTACACCAGAGGCACTGTCAGTAGTATAAGCAACATGAAAATAAAAAAGAGCCATGGGAGTCATCATAATGCCACAGATGTATTACTCCACTTGAACATGAAGAATCAACTAAGTGCTGATGCAGAGACCATTCCTAATTTTTCTATGATACTCAAATGCATCATGTGGAAGAGGTTTCATAAAAATATCAGCGACTTGTTCTTTTGAGGGAACATATTCCAGTTTGATCTTTTTTTCAAGTATATGTTCTCTTAGAACATGTTATTTAATTGGAATATGCTTGGTCTTGGAGTGCATAATGGGAGTTTTTGAAATAACAATTGGACTTGTGTTATCACATAGAATCGAAATTGGTGGAGAACAATTGATTTGAATATCCTGTAATGCTTGCATTATCGAGACAAGTTGTGTGCGACATGATGGATTAGCTACATATTCTTCTTCTGCAGTAGATAAATAATTTGAGCTTTGTTTTTTACTAAACCATGATACCAGGCAGGGTCCCATATAAAATTGTCCTCCACTAGTTTTTTTTCTATCATCCAAATTTCCTGCCCAATTTTCATCTGTATAAGAATGAAGAGTAATATCTTCATCTTTGGGATACCACAAAAAAATGTCTTGAGTTCCTTGTAGGTATTTGAAGATTCTTTTGATTGCCTGAAGATGAGTTTCCTTTGGATTCGCCTAAAATCGTCCAACAATCTCAACTATATGTATGATATCTAGTCTTGTTCCTATAAGATAAACAAGACTTTTGATCATGGATTAGTGTTTTGGTTGGTTTACTGGGGGATAATCATCATGCAAATTGAGACTACATCCTGTTACCATGGGTGTGCAGACTGGTTTGCAATATTCCATTCCATATTTTTTTTTAATTTTCTTAAGGTACTTTGTTTGTGAGAGGAAGATGTCATTCTTTGCTTGTTGTACATATAAACCAAGAAAGTATGTTAGCTCACCAAGTAAAAACATATAAAATTATTGTTGCATGATAGAACAAAACCTTTGACTCATGGATTCTTCGTTGCTACCAAAGATGATATCATCCACATAAAAAATAATTATTAAAAGTTTACCATCATACACCTTTATATATAGGTTGTTATTTGTAGATCCCTTATTGAATCCTTGTTTTTGAAGATATTTGTCAAGGCGATAATATCATGCACGAGGGGCCTGTTTTAGCCCATATAATGCCTTCTTGAGTTTGCAAACAAGTTTTTCACCATTTCCTACAATAAACCCTTCAAGTTGGTTAATATAGACTTCCTCTTCTAGGTTCCTATTTGAAAATGACGATTTAACATCCATTTTATATACTTTGAAATGATGAAATCTTGAAAAGGAAAGAAACATCCTTATGACTTCAAGTCTAGCTACAAGTACAAATGTTTCTTGAAGGTATATTCCTTCTTGTTTAGCATATCCTTTGCAAACGAATCTTTCTTTATTTCTAATTATTTTTCCATTCTCGTTTAATGTATTTTTGAACACCCATTTTGTCCCAATATTATTCTTATCATAAGGTCAATGAACTAATTCTCATGTGTGATTATTTTCTGTTTGGTCAAGTTCTTCATGCATAGATTTAACCTAACATTCATCTTTTATTAGCTTGATTTACATTTTGTGGTTCAGTTGTGGATAATAAGGCTAGATGACTAGCAGTTCCAACAAGAGTTCTTCTAGTTTGTATTCCAGATTCCTTACCACCTATAACTTGAGATTCTATATGGTTTTTCTTAACATACCTTGATGGAGTTTTTTTTGGTCCTTCTATATTGTCACTTCCTCCATTAGATTCTTCATTGATTCTTTCATCCACACTAGTTTGGCTAGATGTTAGAGGATCTTTGTCATTTATTGGTGCTTCCATTTTATACTTATAGATGTTTCATGAATTATGTTAGGTCCCTATACTACTAGTGTAACCCCTTATTGTTATTAGTACAACCCCCTTATTATATCATTGTGCCCATGTAGTCACCATATTGTTATTATTGTGCCCCATAGAAGCCCACTATTTTTATTATTGTGCCCTTACATTATTATTGTTATGTTAGCTTTGATTATATTATGATCCCTTATACTCCTATATATAGAAAGGAGGTCTTGTCATTTGTATCAACCAAGAATTGTTCATTTGTGTAATGTAAAGGATGTTTCCCCCTCTAAGAGGCTTATTTTGAAGGCGCTTATCTATCTTTTCTATCTTTTTTTGAGCCGGTTTCATAACATTTGGTATCAAAGCTTTGGATTCTAGGGTTTCGTTGCTCCAAAAAGGGCATCATCATATTCTCACTATAACTTTTTTTATGCAACATTTCAAAAGAAAAGAAAAGAAAAAAAAAAAAAACATTTGTGAAGAAATCAACTGAATATTAGATCCGAATTTCAGATATTGTCTCACTGTATTTTCAGATAAATGATCTAAGGAATTTAGGATTTTTGCAAGCTCTAGAATTTCCTCTAAAACATGTCATCATGGAATTTTAGTTATAACGTTTTCGCTATGAAGTTTCAGAAACAAAAAATAAAACCCATTTCAAAACAAATTGGTTTGAACCTTGAGTGTGAATTTCATATCTTGGATCGCTATATTTTCGGATATATTATCTAAGGAAGTTAGGGTTTTTGCAGACTCCCGAATTAAATCCCAAACATGTGACCTTGGGAAAATCATCATAACTTTCTCTCTGAGCATCAGATTGAAATTTTGTAAGATGTTACAGAAAGAGTACAGACTGTATTTTATTTGAGTATAATTTTTAGAACCTCAGGTTGAACCAATGACACATGGAATGTTGTGCAAGTTCACTCTACTGAACTAGTCTATAATTAGGTCATTGTGGGAGATTGGGAATAAATATTTCTTCGGGAATCCAATTGCGATCAAACTTATAGAGTTAGAAAGAGGACCCAGAGGATTATTACAGGATGAAATTTGAGAACCTAAAGATCCAAAATTGCAGTGTTACAATTGTTTCAAGATCGAGCTCCTAAAAGCAAAAGAAAACGATATGAGGAAGTTTGATGGAAAGGATCCAGCAAATTGGATACTACAGATGGAAAAATATTTTGATTTGCATGGTGTACCACTATTACAAAAGGTATGTATTGCATCTAATTATTTAGAACCAAATTAATTTCTATGGTATAAAGGCCTTTGTTCTCGTAAATCACTTATCACGTGGTCAATTTTCATGGAGGAAATGCTAGCAAATTATGAGGATACCAAGAGAAACAACTTCTTTAGCCAATTGATGAATCTGAAACAAAAGGGTTCAATGGCATAACACATTGAGGACTTTCAAAAATTCAGTGTAAGGGTAAATGATATTCTACAGAAGAAAAACATAAATAGTTTTATCTATGCGATGGAAGTTGATATCAAGGGTATGAAAGCATATTGGAAGAAAGGCATGGAAGATTTGAAGAAAGACATGGAAGGTTTGAAGGAAGGTGGGAGAAAGCTACTACAAGAAAGGCCTCCTAATGACGAAAAGGACCAAGAAAAATCGAAAGAAGAGGATATACACCGGGAACCAACCCTAAAGAAAGAAAAAATGGATCCAACCATATCTTGTATTGCAATGGCAGGAATTACCACTCCTCAAACTCTCAAGATAGAAGCAGATATCAAGAATAAGAAGATTCAAGAAGTGAAATATCAAGAAGAAAAGTATCAAGAAATGTCAAAAGAAAAGGAGACTCACCAGGAACCAGCCACAGAGGAAGAAGAAATGAATCTGACCATATCTTGTAATACATTGCTTGGAATTACCACTCCTCAAACTCTCAAGATAGAAGGACAGATCAAGAAGAAGAAGGTTCAAGTAGTGAAATATCAAGAAGAAAAGTATCAAGAAACATAAAAAGAAAAGTTTACTCACCAAGAACAAGCCCTAGAGAAAGAAGAACTGAATCCAACCATACCTTGTAATGCATTGGTCTGAATTACCACTCAAACTATAAAGATAGAAGGACATATCAAGAAGAAAAAGGTAATAGTGTTGATTGATTCTTGTAGTACCCATAATTTTATTCATTGTAAGATAGCGAAGGAATTGAATTGCTTCCTATATCTAGCACCAGAGTGTCAAGTGACGGTTGTAAGTGGAGGAAACATAAATTGCTCTGGAAAGTGCCATAATATCAAGCTATCCATGGGAGAATATGTATTGAATAGCCCAATGCTTTTTGTTCCAATGGTTGGTATCGATGTTGTACTACAAGTCCAATGACTACGATCCTTGGGTATAATAGCTTTTAATTTTCAAGAAATTTTCATGAAATTTTCTTCGAAAGGAAAGGAAGTTGAATTAAGGGGTATCACAGGGAAACCAGGAATGATAATCAACTCTAAAGGAATGAAAAAGATTCTAAAGAAAGAAAAACGAGACATAATTGCACAATTATGTTCGCTCATGGTTCCCACAATGAAATCATCTATTTCTCTAGGTCTCCAAAATGTCTTAGACAATCATTCCAAGGTATTTGAGAATCCCAAAGGTGTAGTGTACCTAGGGGGGATAATATGGGTTACAAAGGGAGGTACCCAAGGGAATAATATAATAATTGGATGGGCCATAGTAATAAATAAGGTGGTTAACCCGTATCATGTAGGGAACCACAAGTAGTTAGTAATAATGTAATGGGCCCATGGTATTAGATAGATGATATTGTAGGAACCATGGTAATGACCCATGGTATTGTATGTATGAGGCCTATATAGAGGCTAGAGACTCCACATTGAGGGATGTCAAGGAATATTGTATGAACAGGCGTATGGCTTGTGGAGTGTTCTGCTTCCTTAAGGAGTGAATGTATTGTGTTGCCTTACCTTAAGGGTTGATTAATAAGAGAAGCATTCTATGTATCTTTAGATCTTGTTATTTCAGGGTTCATTTCTATTATCATATATTTGCGAGTCAGATCTATAAGAAGTGGTATCAGAGCACTTTCTTGGGAAAAAGTGGAGAATTTTTTTTTTTTAATTTTTTTGCAGGAACTTTCTGGGGTGGCGAGTTTGCAGATCAGATCTATATGTTTTTGGGGAAAAATCTATAGAATCTAATTGCAGATTTGGATTTTTTGAGAAAAGAAACCAATTCCAAAAAAAAACGGCCTAATCGGAGTCTGGATGAAGGAGATATCGCTGATCTAAAAATCAGTGGTGTTGTAGACATTTTTCAGAGCAGCAGGTTTGCGGCACAGATTTGTACGTTTTGGGGTAAAATATGAAAAATATAAATGCAGATCTGGATTCTTTGTGAAAAAATACTCGATTTCAAAAAATAAAATCAATCGAATCAGAGTGTGGATGAGGGAGATATCGATGATTTAAAATACCCTCTTTTTTTAGAATTTTTGTTGATGGCAGGAGAGTTGCACCATGGATATAAATTTCCAGTGCCTAGATCAGGATTTATATCACATGGGAAGATGCAGAATGGTCATTCCATTTCCGAAAAATAGGTCATAATAGGGATTCTCAGCAATATTGACTAAACTGTGAACACTTTAAATTTTCGCCAAGTAAGTGATTTTTTTTATTTTTTATTTTTTTTAATTTTTTTTTTGCGCTGTCTAGCAAGATGTTTTTTACAAGAAAAGATAATGGCCCTACTATTGAAGAATTCATAAAACAAAGAAAGTTCACATATGGGACAAATTGGAAGGATTTTGTGTGGCTTGGTTTCAAACATGGGGCTACCAAATGGTTTTTCTCACTTGACAACAAGAATTTGACCAAACTTTCAGATGCAGAATTTGAAAGAGTCCTTTTAGACAAATGGTCTCGTGCTAGAAAAAAGGAGAATGAGACACGTAAACGGTTATTTTCTACTGGTGTCTCCTTATTGTAGGTTCATGGATTGATTCAGAAGGAGAAGATCATTGTTTCTATAAACCCTAGTTGCAAGCATAATTTCACCAATGTTAATTTGGCAAAACAATTGCAAGTTCCAACAAAACACATTGAAAACACACAGTTGGATGATGAGGATGTTCAAGTGTATAAGGATTTGAAGATTTCTATGGATAAGTATGTGTTGCATGGTGATTTTTATACCTTAGAGATGGATAATATGGATGCTGTTTTGGGATATCCTTGGATGGAATCTGTAGGTACTATTAATATTAATGTGCAGAAGAAATTCCTGAAGCTCTGGTATAGAAAGAAGAAAATTACATTACAGGATGTTTCCATCAATAAAAAGGTAGAGTCCATAGAGGTTGATGGAGAAGATGTTCTAGGGACTGACATATCAGATGATGAGCCTTTGATGATCAACAATCAAACACAAATAAAGGTTGAAGCAGAAAAAGTTACAGGTGTTGATACATCAGATGAGGGCTCAGTGGTTGAAGTAATATTGGAAGATAAGACACCATAGTAGGCACCACAACAGGGTGAATTAAATAAAAAACATCGTGGGTTAAAACTTCAACATATCATCACCCACGTCACCCTGCAAGAAAACAACCAACAAGATGGCAACCAATTAGCCACAAGGATAACAACCCCCGCATGACAGATAGAGAGGAGCGAAGATCTACCTACTACACATCAACACAGAAGAGCTACCGTGGTCAACTTCCATCTCAAGCGAGCTAGGCACCACCAAGATCGAGGGTTCACCATTCCCTTGGATGGCTAGATGCACGTACATGGTACCAGTGGACTATTCTTTTGAATAGATCTTATTATTTGTGTTCTTCCCATGTTTCGTGGACGAAACATGTTAAGGAGGGTGAAATGTAGTGTACCTAGGGGAGATAATATGGAGTACAAAGGGAGGTACCCAAGGGAATAATGTAATAATGAGATGGGCCATAGTAATAAATAAGGTGGTTAACCCGTATCATGTAAAGGACCACAAGTAGTTAGTAATAATGTAATGGGACCATGGTATTAGGTAGATGGTATTGAAGGAACCATGGTAATGACCAATGGTATTGTATGTATGAGGCCTATATAGAGGCTAGAGACTCCACATTGAGGGGTGTCAAGTAATATTGTATGAACAAGCATATGGCTTTTAGAGTGTTCTCCTTCCTTAAGGAGTGAACGTATGGTGTTGCCCTACCTTAAGGGTTGATTAATAAAGAGAAGCATCCTATCTATATTCAGATCTTGTTGTTTCTGGGTTTATTTCTATTATCATATAGTTGCAGGTCAAATCTATAAGAAGTGGTATCAGATCTATAACAAAAGCTCTCCCACGTATTCATGATCATGAGCATGCTATTCTTTTGATTCCAGTAATTGTTCCTCCAAACATCAAGCCTTATAGATATCCATATGCCCAAAGGAGTGAAATTTAGCATATGGTAGAGGTTGGTATAATTATCCATCCAACTTTGATAAACAAAGAAAGAGATGAGTGGAAGAATGGTGAGGGAAAGTGGGAACTCATTCAAAAGTTGTCGAAGATCCTAGTTCCAACAATATTGCCAGAACTTGAGAAGGAAGGAAAAATCATATTGGAACATAAAGAATTCACAGAACCGAGAATTTTATAGCTATGAAATCGATCAATTTCAGGGTATCTAATCAACTAGAGGAACTTACCTACTAAAGATTCCACATGGAAGGATGAGAATTTTATACAGAAGTATCATGAACTACTCAAGTGTTGAGGATAAGACGTTTTTAAGGAGAGTGGCATGTTAGGTCCCTATACTACTAGTGTAACCCCTTATTGTTATTAGTACAACCCCCTTATTATATTTTTGTGCCCATGTAGTTGCCATATTGTTATTATTATGCCACATAGAAGCCCACTATTGTTATTATTATGCCCTTACATTATTATTGTTATGTTGGCTTTGATTATATTATGAACCTTAGACTCCTATATATGGAAAGGAGGTCTTGTCATTTGTATCATCCAAGAATTATTCATTTGTGTAATGTAAAGGAGATTGTCCCCTCAAAGAGGCTTATTTTGAAGGCATTTATCTATCTTTTTGTGCGTTGGTTTTATAACAATATACAATATCAATTCATTCAACAATATTTTTAAGTGATTTATTATAACATTTATATCATTTGCTTCTAAAGTAGTATCCAAGGAGAATTGTTTCATCAACTCTAACTTCAAACTTTCCAAGTTTATCATTATTATTCTTTAGTCAACATTCCAAAAAAATTGAAATGATTAATAGTTGGGGGTTTCCAATAAGAAATGTCATAAGTCATTTTATCACTATTCACATGAATATGAGTTTTGTTAAGAATATTTACCATTGTATCTGTTGCTTCACCTGAGAAGGTACGAGGTGTCCCAAACCCATCAAACATGGCACATGCCATTTGTTGAATTGTTCTATTCATTCTTTCTACTACCACATTTTGGTGAGGAGTCTTCGCTATAGAAAACTCTGTCTTGATGCCATGTTGTTAACACAAGTTAAAAAAAATCATTTGATATGTATTCTCCTCCCTTATCAGATCTAAGACTTTTGATTTTCAAGTCTCACTCATTTTCTACTAAAGCTTTGAACACTTTAAATTTATCAAATGCTTCATCATTATACTTTAATAAACCAATCCATCACATTCTAGTAAAATCATCAATAAATATGATGAAATATTCTTCAAATCTAAGTGACCTTTTCTTTATTAGCCCACACAAATCAGTATGAATAATTTCAAGAGGCCTACTTCCAGAACCTTCTATGGGATTGAATTGTACCCAAGTTTGATTACCAATTTTGCATGACTTGCATATGGTATTTTCTAGTAGAGAGATGTTTGGAAAATCATGAGCCGATCCTATCTTGTTTGATTTATGTAACTGAATGAAGCTTATATGTCACAATATTTTGTTCCACAACCAACCTTTTTCTACTTTTATTTAGTAAAATTGTTCTATACTTTCTTCCAAGACATAGACATTAGCTGGATTTCTTTTTCCTTTTATTATGGTCTTTCCTCTATCAACATTTCAGACCACACAATCCTTTGACCTAAAAAAAAATCATTCCCTTGGTAACACATCTGGTTGACAGTTAACAAGTTATGCTTCAAGCCATTAGCAAATAAAATATTTCCAACTTTAACCTTTTCTTTTAACATAAAAATTCATTTTCCTTTGATAGTAGCAGGTGTATTGTCTCCAAAGATTATGTTCTTTTCTTTATTTGTTTCATTAAAGGAAATAAACTTATATTTATCACCTATCATGTTTTTTAAGTATCCACTATCAATCTACCACAAATATTCTTGATCCCCTACATATAAAGCTAGATCACAGTTCTTAGATTCAACGGTTTTCTTCTTTCATATGTTAGGTGTTGTTTCCATTTTCTTATCCCGAGATACAGATCATCCTTTGCTCCTGCATTCATATTCCTTATACCCAAAGTTATTTCAAAGGGAGCATTCAGTTTCATATTGAAGAGGAGAGAATGCACTGTGAGATTATTTCTCATTCTTTTGTTTTCTTTCTTCCCTAGTCATGATAGTTTTGTAAGAAACACATCGAGCATAATTATGACCAAAATTGTGAAAAGAAAAGCATTGTCCATTAAAGTAGAATCATCTAGTAGAATAGTACCTTGTAGTTTTTTTCTTTTGATTGAACAAAAAAGAGTTTACCTGGTAGGTATTTGGCCCTTTATTAATTTTCTATAGGACAGAGTAATGTTGATTGCTTCTTTCTACTGCATTGTGATAGCTTTCCATTTCTGTAGAAGACTTTAGAGTCTTTGATGTTTCTTGATAGTATCCAAGATGTTTCTTTATAAGAGGTGAGCATTAGACTTTTGTGTTTTCATACAAGGTTTTATATCCTTTAGAAAATCTAAGATTAAGTCTTTTTTCTTTCTCAATTTCTTTCCTTAGACTGAATATTTCACATTCTAACTTCTCATTATACTCTTCTTTTTCTATGATTTGTTTCTTCAAAGTTTCTTCTGCTAATTTAGCTTCTTCTAAAAAAATATTAAGATGCGATATTTCTTCAATAAAAATATCCTTTTCTTCTAGGGAATCTATGAAATTATCATCAGAATCATCTTCAAATTCCATAAGTATTTGACATTCTTGATCAAACTCATCTTCTTCATCACTTCCATTATTGCATAGAAAAGAAAATGGATCACATTTAGAATAAAATCCCATACCTGATAATGCTTCTTCATCCTTAATCAATAGAAAGCGAGGGGCTTCTGAATATATGCTTCCATTCACTACTTTCTTCCTTTCAGTTTCATTCTTGTTTTTCCTCTTTCCCATTATCTTGACAGATCTCCTTAAAGAAATCAAGCTTCTGCCGAAGGACTTGCACTGATACCAATTATTGGGAAAAATACTGGGGGGGGTCTATTAGTATTTTCAAAACATTAACCTTTTCAATTTTACATCATGATTTTTGTACACAACTTTACTAAAGGTAACTCACGCGTGTACGTGACTGTTATAAACACAACTAACATATATCCAGTAAGCTTAGATTTTAGTTAATTCATGTTTTGTTTATCTTAAGCCAGTGTATCAGTACACCATTCAACATTATATAAATAGTAACCATGTGTAGTAAGACCAAAATAAACCAAAACACAAAGAAACACACATGAACACGAAGATTTAAGGTGAAAACACAATGTGGGAAAAAAAACCACCTTATGCTTTTGTCTTTATGTTATTTTAAATATAAAGAAAAGATTTTACAATCTTGTACTGGCACAAAATAATACGAATATGCAAACACCCACCTACAGAAGGCTACAACCTTCGCTCGTTCTCAACCACCCATTGGAAGGGAGCTCCAACCCCTTGACATTGTTTACCGACACCCACTAGAAGGGATCTCCAACCCCTTGATCTAATTTACTAACTACCATTGGAAGGAACCATCAAATCCCTCATTGAAGGCTCTAACATTCAACTCCTTCGAGTAACAAATTTAATAATTTTTCATACTAGATCCACCTGCTACAACACATCATAACTTATAGGCCATGTTTCATCAAATATTTAGACTATACCCATTACTAACATTCAGGCCCAATACCAATCATCAAAATTGAATCTTATCACTGTAACTCAATCATCAATCTATGACCCAACTAAATCAATGAATCAATAAAACCCAATCATTGAATCAACTGAATCAACCAAAACTCAACCAATCAACTAAAACCCAAATCAATCAACTTAAATAACCAAAATAGTTTGAACACTGTAACCAAAATACTAATTAGCATATTGCACATCACAGAAACCAGATTTTGTTACTACAAATTGTGATAAACGATATGTGAGAATATGTAATCTACTTTACAGTATAAAACCCACATGTGTACGTGATTTCCATGACGCATACTCGTGTACAGATCTTAAACCACTGTATCCTAAAAGAGAATGTTGTCATCTTGAACTAAACACTGTGTCATACACAGAACCACTGTATGATTCTGAAGAAACCACAAAACCTTTATTGAACTTTAATCACAAACAACAAGTATCTCCAATATTCTCCAATAAGTTATTTCATAACCAAAACATCAGTTTTGAAGCCCAGATCATCAATAAGACTTAATTGAAAAACAACAAAAAGACAACAAGGCTAATTAAACTAATCACACATTCTTTTCATCAAAACCCTACTTTTTGTACCTGTTTTCTATATAGCATATCCACGTGTATATGTGATTTTAAGGAAAAAAACCCATTTGTATGCAACTTACCAGTATCACACTCGATTGTGTACGTGCCTTGCAGGCTATAAAACTTGTTTATAACTCTACAATTTCTGATTCAGACCTTCACTGCAACACAAAACTTCAAACATACCCAAATCTCAGCATACACAAAAAATCATGTGTCAAGACACTATCAACAAATATCAAATCACCTCATACTCAAGATTGTCATCTGAGATGTATTGGATCTGATCCGTCATCAATTATGGGGTGCATAGTTAGTTTTAGATCAAGGAAAACAACAGTAGCCCATTACATGAATATTTTCTTCAGATCTAGCTATTCATAAGATATTCATCACTGCACACCCCTCATGACTTTGATCTTCATCTCCTTATATAGCTCAGACTTTTTTCAATACCATAGGCAAAACCATACTCCAGCTAATGGTTTTCTTATATGGGATCAAAAAATTCATTGCTAGGCTCAATACCATAGGGAAATATGATGTTAACAACCCTTGGTATTTAGAATACCATGGTGCAAAAACTGTACGCACCTTTACTTCTTCATACTCACGTGTGTACACATTTTTTCTTAACGGAACCCACATAAAATTCTTGAACTTTCAAATTTATTATTCCTCTACCTCTGAAATGTTATTCCTTTGTTAAATAACTTTGTCACATCTATAGACATATCCTATTTACACCTTCATCAAGTTTGTTTCCATCAAAGAAAAAATCATCAACTAGGTTGTCATTAAGGATAACTCTTTATGTAGGTTTCCATCAAGGACAACACATAATTCATAATGCCAACATAGAAGGCCTAGTATGGTGTGTTTTTGTTGGTTCCACTTCCTTAATGTCTCATAGGAGGTTGAATCATATCATAGTAACTTCTCGTCACATGTTAAACCTGGTTGTTTGGTTACTTGGGTGGATGTGGGAGGAGGGTTGTTAAAATGGTTCAATCTGCAATGGTCTCAACTACTCTTCTCTTCTCGTAAAAGATGTAACCCTAAGACCTAGTTTGACCCTAAGATATTTTCTCTAGTTCGCACTAATTTTGTAATATAGCCTCTGTTCTGTAGAAATTTGCAAGTTAGGTTATAATTATTTTAGCATGGGTTCATCATCAATTTTCTCTTTCTCTTTCCTTTCCTACCATTATTTTAGGTGTTGAATAAACCCTTTACATTCTATGTATGCCACTCAGATATTAAGGATCCAAATTTTTGAACTATGGAGTGTAGTTTTATGTTTAAAAATCAATGTGTCATTCTTGGTTAGACTCTTATCGTTGTTATGTTGATAATTTAATTATGGTCATGCAGCCTTAACTTGGCCTTGAGTCTTAAACTCTTTCTCTTGGAAATTTTAAAAGTCAAATGTACTAGCTAACTTTTGAATATCTTTTGAAGGGATTTATAACATATGTTTTTCATTATAAACTGGGTTCATTGGCTTTCATGTATAAAATATTTGGTCAATTTTCTTTTTGGCCATGAGGCAAATATTTGATGTATAATTTTGATATATATATTATATATATATATATATATTATATATATATATAATATATATATTATAGATATTATATATATATAATATATATATTATATATACAAAACTTTTGTTTACCCACGGCATAATAATCTGAAGATAGCTGCTTTACAGTAATTGTGTTATTGGTTATGATCTTGGTTACAATATTTACAATTCTTGGTAATGAAGTTAATCAAAATATGCATATATTTTATTTTAATATTGTTACATTCTTTTATTTTGTTTATAGTGGAAAATGAAGGGCTTTCAACCTGTCTATTTACTTTCTTATAACTTTTACAAAATTAGAAGAAATTAATTTTTCATTTTAGTTGTTCATAAGTGTTGAAAATAGCAATTTTAATTTGCCCTTGAATTAAAATCAAATTTAGTCTCACCAACTAGTTGGAATTAATTAATTCATTCATTATGGATCAATTAGTTGGAGAAATTCAAGTTAGAAGTCTTTCTGAAGTCATGCAACATTTATCCCCTAATTAAGGAGATAAGATTGAGTTATATCCGAGTTGTAATTAGCTAACTCAGTTTGCTAGGTTAAGTACAATTAAATTAGCTCCAAACTGGCTAAGGAACTAATTTTGAGTTATCAGTGAGTTGAGGCATGCATGCACTCAACGAGTGTACTCTAGATAACTGAAGATTCCCTCATCAGAAACTCATGCATGTCTATTCTGAGAAAGACCCAGTTGAACTAAATGTCAAGGATAGTGTACTATCAATTGCATGTGTTTTTCTATACAGGAAACTAATGAATGCAGTAAAGGTAAGGTTCCTTGGAGGATTGCACAATTTTGATAGTGTGTTAGAGCAATGCGTGAGAGCAGTGTTCCACTGGGTGAAGGAGATCATCCCAGAGGAACTGCGCAAGGAAATAGAAGATTGGAGGGTAGAGGAAAAGGCTTGTGAGAATCCAAGATTTCCTGTGAGGATTGTACTGAGAGCTGGCTAGTTGTGTGAGCTAAGGCTTTGTATAATCTCTATGTATTTCCACCTTCTATGATAGTATAGATAGTGGGGTTTTTAGCTGAGGTGTTCCCCAAAGTATTTTCCTGTGTATTGTGCATTGATTCTTCTTCTTCTGGTTATATGTGTTCATCTTGATCTTGCTCAATCTTTACGCTTCTGCAAAGAAAATGGATAGTAGAAGTAGATTATAGTATTTTGCGAAAAATTCAGCCACAGAGAGAGCAGGAGTGGAAGTGGTAAGAACTAGGGCTTCAAGAATATTCAGGAGTTGAACACCATGGAGGCGTGCAAAGGGGGGAGATCCACTCCCTCCTATAGACAAGCAGTATCTAGTTGAGGTAAGAAACTGTTGGAGAGGGCTAGAAGTCTATTAGGATAAGGGAAAAGGAACATTGACGAGGTGCAGGACTTGACCAATTCAAGGGAGGACAATAGCTTAAAAGGAAATGAGGAAGAGGACAAAAACCAGAAAGAAGAAATCAAAATTCAAAAGGGTCCATGTAAGCCTAAGGCTGAGGTCACACCCAGAGTAGCTTTAAATGATCCTGCAATGCAGGCACATAAGGATCACATGTGGACCTATGCTATCCTTTGTAAATTGATGGGATTATGGCCCATTGAGAAGGCGCTGTAGGGGTGGATTAAATACCATTGGAAACCTAAAGGAGGCATAGACCTACATCTTGGATCAAAAGGTTTCCTCACAGTAGTCTTGACAAATATAGAGGACAAAGAAAGGGTGTTTGAAGGAGGGCCCTACTTCTATGCAGCTGCAGGCCTTTATATACAGCCTTGGATGATGAATTTCGTACTGGAACGCGAGACTTTCACTTTGGTCCTGGTCTGGGTAAGAATCTATTCCCTACCTATAGATTATTGTCAAACTAAATCTTTATCTGTAATAGGAAATAAACTAGGGCATTTTTTCAAAGCATCTGAGGCTACCAAAAGGGGAAAATACACTTCCTTCCCTGAATATGTGTGGAGATGGATATCTCTAGAGCTCTACCGGATCAGGTTATCCTGGAAGTTTTTGAAGAAGAATGGGTACAAACTATGGATTATGAACATATTCCTTTCAAATGTCGAAGGTTCCATGAACATGGACACCTATTTAGGGATTGCACTCTTAGTAAAATAGAGACCAAAAGTAAAGCTACCACAGTGAAAGATATTGAAAGCTTTCAGAAAATGCGGTATAGAGGAAAGGGGGGTAAATGGGGGGCCAAGAAAAATCAAATAGAGGGACAACAGGCCAGTTTGAACGGGTTCCAACTATTAGAAGAAGAGGAAGAGGCAACAAAAGTAGATGAGGAAATGGAGGAAAGCCAAGGAGAGAAAGATAAGGAAGAAAATAGTGTGAAAATACAGGATACTTATAAAAAAAAGGAACTATGCTAAACAATGAGGAACTAGAAAGGGACCAAGAAATGACCCCAAGTGAGATGGAAATGGAGGATCATGAACTAAATGATATTGTTGATAGAGAACACCTAGATCTAGAAGGTTTCTTGAAACATGAGACCACAGGATGGGTGGACTCACTACCTCAAGAAAATTTTAACAAAGTGAAATAGTTATTCCTATGGAGAACCCAGACTAACAAGTTGGAAGGTCAAAGATACACAAAAAGGCAGGGCAACGAAGGGGTGAAAATTATAAAATCCACACTAGGACTAGCTCCCAGGAATCCAGGCAGGAAAAGGGGTAGGAAAAAACTAAATGAGTTATTGATGGAATGTGGAAAACTAATGATAGCTTCAGGTAAGATGAAAGATCTAACCAGCTACTCCTTTACAAATCCTTCATAATGAAACTAATATCTTGGAATATCAAAGGTCTAGGAAGTAAAAGGAAACAAAGCTTACTTAACAATAGAATGAAACAAGAAGCTCTGGACATGATCTTTATCGAGGAAACTAAATGTTCCATTCAAAAAATAAAGGAGATACACAGCAGATGGCTCAATAGATATGAGTTTCTAGAAGTCAAAGCAAACAAAACAACATTAGGTATCCTTACTCTTTGGAACCCCGAAAAGATTAGAATAATAGATGCTGAGGCATCTAGGAATTATTTGTCAATGGTTATTCAGCCTGTGGGAAACAAGGAGATGTATTATTACAAATGTTTATGGGCCTCAAAGACCTGATGATAAACTGAGGCTTTTGGATTCTCTTGGGGAACTAAGAGATAGACACACATAAATATCATGGATAATGGGAGGGAACTTTAACATGATCAAATCCCTCGTGGAGAAAAATGGTGGGACTAGAACATTAAGCAAAGGTTCTATATAATTTCAGAATTTTCTGAACAACATGAAGCTGGTTGATTCAGATATGAGTAATGGCCTCTTTACATGGAACAATAAGAGAGGAAGAGAGTCTCAAGTAGCCTCAAAGTTAGAAAAATTCCTTATCTCAGAGAGCTCATGCTCATAGGCATGGATATGACAGTGAGAATTCTCCCCTTCGATGGCTCAGACCATTGGCATCTCCAACTTGAGGTTCAGGGCATTGGCACCCCTAAGAACAAACCTTTTAGATTTGAGAATATCTGGCTCACCGACCCAAATTTTATCAGCAACATTGATAAATGATGGTGGACAGAGGATCTGCAGATTCAGGGTACAATAATGTTTCTACTACACAAACGACTAAAACATATCAAGTTCAGACTCAAAGATTGGAACAAGAATGAGTTTGGAAATATTTTGAAGTGAAAGAAGTTGTTGAAGGTAAAATGCAGGAACTCAATGAAGCCCTCGTCATCGATGGCTTTGACATAGCAAGGAACGATCAAGCCACCAAGCTTCAGTAGGTCCGGGAGAATCTATGTAAACAAGAGGAGATATTTTGGAGACAAAAATCAAGGGTTCAATGGCTAAAAGAAGGGGAGAGGAACACAAGGTTTTCCACATATCCACTATGGAGAAAAGGTCACGTAACAGGATCTCAACGATCAAGGACTCTGAAGGTTAACGACTCAATACCCATAGAGACATAGAAGCTGTGTTGGTTCAGCACTTTCTAAGTATCACAGAGGAGACCATATTAGACAGAGCTCATTTTATCAGGGACTTCACGAAGCACATTCCTAAGTTAGTAACAAGGGAAGATAATCACAACCTCAATAGGCCATTGAATGAAGATGAGGTTAGTGAGGTTATCAAAGAAATGCAGAATGGAAAGGCGCCTAGTCCTGATAGTTTCAATGTTGATTTTTTTAAAGCTTAGTGGAACATTGTCAAGCAAGATATTATGGATGTCATGGAGGACTCCAGAATGAGTAGAACCATTCTGAAGGTGCTCTATACATCTTTCATCTCTCTGATCCCCAAATAGGACAATGCCCTGACTCCAGACAGATTCAGAGCCATCGTGTTGTGCAATGTGGTGTACAAGATAATATCCAAAGTAATTGCCAATAGACTCAAACCCATTCTCTCCACTCTGCTTTCTGTAAAGCAAACAAGTTATGTAACAAATTCTAAATAAAATCATCCAAGTGCATGAGGTGGTACATTCTTTGTTAAGTAATAATAAGGTAGGAATGATTATGCAACTGGACCTATCCAAGGCTTATGATAAGATGAATTAGAACTACATCAGAAAGGTCCTTCTAGCCTTCAGATTTGACCATAACTGGGTCAGGTGGGTCATGGCCCTGGTGACTTCTTCTAGTTTTTCAATTTAGGTTAATGTTTCTCCATCTAAAACTTTTAAACCTTCAAGAGGCCTCAGGCAAGGAGATCCTCTCTCCCCCTTTCTCTTTATCCTCATGATGGAAGGGCTTGGTTGATCTATCAAGCATGCTAAAGAAGTGGGTACTATACAACGTCTCAAACTCTCTCAGACTGGATAGGCTTTCACCCATAAGGAACTTGTAGATGATAATATGCTTCAGGGAATACCCATGGTCAAAAAGGCACTAGCATATAAACAAATCCTAAGTGAATTTGCCATGGCAGCTGGTACAAAGCTTAGCCCCTCCAAATCTAAGATATTGTTCTTTAATACTGATATTGCTATTCAGAGGAATATCTCCATAATTCTAGGCTCTCAAAGAGATGTGCTACCTTCCAAATACTTGGGAGTTCTAGTAACTGACAAACCTCTACACCGGAGTATATGGGAGCCAATGATTAACAAGATGCAGGACAAGACCAGGAAATGGACCATTAGATCTTTGAACTTGGCAGGCCGATTGGTGCTTACAAAAGTTGTCCATTAATCAATCCCCACCTTCATGCTTTCAGCTCGTCCAGCTCCAAAAGGAGTCTTGCACCAATTTAGAATCATCCAAAAATACTTTCTTTGGGGTAAGGGGGAGGAGAAAAAGAAATGGGCCTTGGTAGCTTAGGATACTATTTGTAGACCTAAAAACCATGGAGGTCTTGGTCTGGATGACTCGGAAGTGCTAAACAAAGTTTTAGGGGCTAAACTATGGCGGAGATGGGTTAAAGATCCAAAGGCACAGTGGGCTCATATTTGGAAGGAGAAATAAGCTAGTAATTGGAAAAACAGTGACCTTATAAGGATGTTTGGCATCATAAAAGGCTTCTACATCTGGAATATAGGATGGGAAAATAGAAGCATAGTTCAAAAAAATGTTTTCTGGGAAATCAAAATGGGAGATATAGCTTTGTTTTGGGAGGATAAATGGCAACAAGAACCTATACTGCCAAGGGAGGACATTGTGGAGCTCAAGAATGATACTGACACCAAAGGACTTCTTAGGGTAAAAGATTTTTGGGATCAGACTAGAACTGAAGGAAAATGGTGTACCTAGAAGAATATGGAGTACAGGGATGACTACCCCTTGAAAGTAAAAGACATTGCACTTCTAACAATGTTGGACCAAAGGAAAATACTGGTATCAGAGGATCATGACCAAATTAGATGGGGCAATAATAATGAAGGCACCTTTAATCTTAAGGAGGCAAAGTGCTTAGTCCTGGAGCTTGATTCTAATGAACTAGATAAGGTTTGGAAGAACCTATGCACGCATCAAGGATGGATGAACACCAAAATTTTCATGTGGTTGGTACATAATAAGAAAATTCCTACTTGGGAGAAAATTAGGAAAAGGAGTGTTCTGGGTCCTTCTAGATGCTAGCTTTGTGAGTCTCAAGAGGAAATGATCGAGCACCAAATCAACACTTGCATATTCACGTCCAACTTATGGGATGCTTTTGCCTTCGTTTTGAGAATGATAGACAGGGACAGAGGGAGAATCACCAATACCCTTAATAACTAGAGAGGAAAATTTTCTAAATATGAAATAATCAACAAAGCTTAGGCTTTAACTCCAAGCTTCATAATATGGAATGTATGGAAAGAAAGGAACAACATAATCTTCAAACATAAACAAAGTTCCTACTAGAGCATCATGACTCAAATCTTAAGTCAGATCAAGGAGATGGTGGGAACTTTATTGCAGATTCACCCGAAATGTCCCCCTTCATATGCTAATATGAATATACTTCTTCATTCGGGTAACAGGGGCTTATGCCTCAGGGCATGGATGTGAACCTCAATAAACTAGTCAATGAAAAAGACTTTTGGCATCATCCCCCTCAGGGTTTTATGAAATTCAACATAGATGGAGCCTATAAAGGCAATCCGAGTACTGCTGGTTATGGTGGGGTGTTAAGGGATGAAAACAGATGCATCCATTTTATTTTTCACTACCATCTGGGAAGAGCCACAAATAACATGGCGGAGCTAATAGCACTAGAACAAAGTCTAGATATCCTCAAGCAGGACAATCTTCAAAACATCATCATTGAAGCTGACTCTGAACTTATCATCAATTCGGTCAAGAGAATCTATTGTGGTTTAGTGCCGAGAAAGGTATCAAGACACTGGAGGATATTTCAGGTCTTTCAAAGGATACAGTTCCATGTTATGCACTTGAGAACCGTAAGCTTCGCTCATGTGTGAAGGAAGACAAATAAATTGGCAGACATTCTGGCTAATAAAGGGGCTCTCTACACCAAAAGAAGTGTCAAGTTTAGATGGCAAGAGATGCCACAGGGTAGTTTGAGGGAGAATTATCTCATTCAAGTGGATGAGGACTGTTCACTCTATCGAAACAGAGTAAGTCATCAACCACAGAGACTGGGTCTAACAGATATGGATCCAATATGAAGTGGTGTTTCAGAGGGGGTTTTTGCAATAGGGATGCAGGTCTCTATCAACTTTCTTAGCCCAGGAAAGCACGATCATAAGGGACTTAAGTGGAAATTGCTTGGAAGCCAGTGATTCTCGGAGGCTCGGACAATGAATATCAAGGGTGGTAAGACTAGTTCCTTCTTCCTAGGGATCAAGAAAATGAGGAGCAGAGGTGTTGTGAAGGACCACAGTCTCAGCTTTCTCAGCCGACATGAAACCCTCCAAATTACTACCTGTTGTGTCAATACAGACTGTGGGGTGGTTTATGGTATATTGCGCACCCTTATAGCCAGGAGCAGTTTTTCTGCGTTGACAGCAATTCCACTCACCACTCTACACGTGGCCAAGGCAAGAGAGAAAATACCGCCCTCATCGGGTAGTAATTCTCTAATCTTTTTTATCATGCAATAGAATCCTCGAACGTTGGATCGGGCGAGAATAATCGATTGCTATGATATAACATGCTTGTTGGTGGGTCTAGGTGAGGCATTACGACCCGTGATGTCAATACCAGCTATGGGGTAGTTTACGGTATATCGTTGGGAGCGGTTTTCTTTGAGTTAAGAGTGATTCCACTCACCACTCTACATGTGGCCAAGGTTGGAGAGAGAATACTACCCTCATCAGGTGGTAATTCTCTGAGCTTTTTGTCCATGCAATATGACCCTCCATCGTTGGATTGGGTGAGGATATTCAATGGCTTTGATATGGCGTGCATGTTGGTGGGTCCGAGCAGGCTACTCATATTTTTCTTTTTTTCTCTTCGTTGTATGGGTCTTTGATTACTTCAACCTTTAGGTTAGGGAGTAAAACCTTAGGCTAATTGGTTCAGCCCCTGGTTTTTTGTATTATATGTAATTTCCTCCTTTTGGTTATTTGAAGTAGAAGGCACAACTCTTGCATTAACAAAAAAAAGAATATATTATTTTTCTTTGTAGAATCTTAAAGATTGAGAAAGATCAAGCTAAACACATATAACCAGAAGAAGAAGAATCAAAGCACAATACATATGAAAATACTTTGGGGAAAGCCTTAGCTAAAATCCCCACTATCTGTATTATCATACAAGGTGGAAATACGTAGAGATTATACAAAGCCTTAGCTCTCATAGCTAGCCAACTCTCAGTACAATCCTCAGAGATGCTCAAAGGTAATCTTGGCTTCTCACAAGCCTTCTCCTCTGCCCTCCAAGCTCCTATTTACTTGTGCAATTCCTTTGGGATGATCTCCTTCACCCAGTGGAACACTTCTCTCACACGATCCTCTAACACACTGTCAGAACTACGCAATCCTCCAGGGAACCTTACCTTGACTGCATGCATGAGTTTCCTTTATGCATTATCGAGTTAATCTACATTCAAATTTTCTACATAATCTTAGAGTGAGATTTGTAGAGAATTTGTACAATTTCTACATGGTATCAGAGCTAGCTGATCTATAGAGAAATCTCTATAGCAACAACTCGTATTCCTTCTCAGTAATTATATAATAACTTTCTTTTCTTAGTATTGTCCACACACATAATAGGGGTTTTGCATTTTGCCATAGAATATCTATTTATATATATACGTAGTCAAAAAATTACTATTTTATGGTTAGGAAGGTTGGTGCGACCTATCTTTGGAATCCTCCATATACCCTCTAGTCCTAAATATTTTAGAAATTTGGATTGTTCTAGGCAGGTGGATAGACCATGTTTTGTCCAACAAAGATTGGGACTAACCTAACTATTATCATATTCTCTCTACCATATTGTAAATCAGTGAAAATTTCCATAACATAACAGGAAATAAATGCATATAGCAAAATTGTTCCAACATATTTCACTTATTTATTTTTCCATTGTCTAATCCTACCGTAAAACTAACACGGGGAAATATAATCCTCCACCCAACCAATGAGAACCACTATCCTCTACTAGGATCCCCCCCAATTGATTTTCACTTCTAGAGAATTTTTCCTCGACAGAGATCACAACAGGTCCACCCAAGACTTATTTAACCACATTATGTCTATCCCGGGGTTTAGGTCACCACACAAGGTTCAATTTGGAATTCCACTAGCAAACCAACTCAAGTATTCCTTAATTTGGCAATGTCTTTCCTCCCTCAACAAGATATTGCCTAGGGGTATCAAGCTTAGGATCTTTACTTTCCTCTCTTCCACCCCCTCCAACTAAACTCGAAGTTCACAAGCCTTCCTCGCAAATTTTTCCCTCTCACCCTCTTAGCTCCCTTTTCCCTGACTGAGATAATTTATCTTTACTGAGGGGAATATCTATTTCATATTTTAAAATATCATTTAACATTTTTTGCCACCATAATTTTCATTGCTAATCATAAGCAATATTTATTAATGAAATTAGAAAAAATAAACAATTATATTTATCACTTATTCATGCCAGGTGTTCAACATAGCCCACAGTCTTCTAAATAACTTTAGAAAAAGTAAATTTCAATATTTAAAATTCATTGATGGGTATTACATCTCCCCCCTTGAGTGAACCACCATCCTTGGTGTTTATTCATGGTCCTTAGTATAGGTTGGGATATGCCTCATGCATAAAATCATCATCTTCTTAGGTAGCCTCTTTTGGGTTGAAGTGCCTCCATTGCACTTTAGCCTTCATGATAGATCACTTTCGTAACATAATTTCTCTCCCATTGACAATATGCATAAGCTCAACTAGCAACTCTCCATCTGGATTGAACTTAATTTAAGAAAAATATATAAAATAATTTCAACCTGATTGTTTACCTCTGCATCCTTCCAATTAATAATGTGCTTAGGATCATATACATACTTGTTTAAAAAATAAACATAGAATACATTATCTACCTGTATATGATTACGAGGTGCCAAATGATATACTATATGCCCAATTCAAGAAAGTATTTGGAAAGGGCCACAAAATTAGGGAGCTAATTTCACAACTCCGTGTTACAGGTCTATTTGGCCACATCACTCCCAACATTCAGATCAATATTATTAGGGCTCATCAAACCCTAATTCAGTTGCTACATGCCCTAGACAAGTCATCACATTGAATGCCATCATTCCTAAGAGTTTCCTGGCCTAAAGACATCATGAAATGACTCCTTGAGGGAGTAGCACAACCTTGGTCAGGGGTAAGTGCTCTGGAGAGCACTTAGGCCCATTCAAGGCTGCTCCACAAAGCACCTAGGCCCACTTTTACTGGCGCTAGGCGAGATTGAATGAAATATTCATAGGGTTTTGGGAATATTCTTACATTCTAGACCATTCTAGAAGATTCCCACCTCTTATCCTCTCGTATGAGCTTGAAATTGGATAGGGAATGAATCAAATAACCTTGTACCCTCTCATCCCTTCCTCCATGGAAACTAACTCCAAACTTGGAAATCCATTCAATGCCCAATTTATGACAAAAAAACCTCCATTTAAATTGAGCATTCATCATAGTGATCACGAGTTTGAATTTGAAGAATTGTAAGGAGATAATGTTGGCTTGAGGTTTGAGATCATAATAAAGTATTGTTATGCTACCAGAGTGTTGTGCTTTTGGTGTGATGAAGGATGGAACTCAAGCTGGATGAGTGACATGGGATTAGACTTCTTGGTTGTAATTCTTCCTTCTACTTAGTAAAGCTATTTACACCTTATCCCATATTCTTGTCTTTCTGTACGATGATTATATGTGTAAATGCTTCCAATTCCATTTCCTTATAGTGGATAGTTCTCTTTCTTTGATTGTTTTTTGTCCTCTTTTTATGATTGCAGGTACTAATCAAGTAGATTTAGTTCAAGAAGGAGTGACGAGAGATATTCAAAGGACACAAAGGGAATTGAAAGATAACAAGTAGGCCCCCTTTCTTATTTATGTTATATAGGAAAAGATTAAACTCTTTAATTTTGTTGTTCTAAGTGTAGCTACCCACTTAGGGAAGTTGTGTTTATCCGTAGATGCAAAATTCTACATAACAAATCAGCGACCATACTGGGGAATGATCATTGTTCTAGGTAGTTTATCTTCATCCCAGTACTACCTTGTAGAATTTACTTGCTTCCATTGATATTGTTTCAACATTTTTGAAGTGTTTTTTTGTAAACATTTGTGTTTGAAAGCCCCTAGAATGGCCTCTTTGGCACTAGCACAGGCTTGGTGAGAACACAGAGCATTGGAGAGCACCCTTGGCTTGAGAAAAATGCTCTGAAGTGCACGATATCCCATTCAGGGATGCGATGATCCTCCTTAGGTCACAAATCCCACCTTTGACTTGATTTTTCCCAAATTTCCTTCTGTTTTTGCTTGTTGAAAGATCAATGATTGTTGTGTCTCTGAAATCAATTTGTGTTTCCTTTCCTAGCCCTACTTTGGGCTTGATTGTTTAGTGTTTCTTAAATTATTTATTTATCATTATCAATTCATTATCAAAGTTATATTATAGTCGATTAATATTTTCTGAAAAGGAAGTGTTGTAAAGTCTTCATTTCTTTGAAAAGAAAATTGTCAGAAAGTCTTTGTTTCTTGTGAAAAGTATTGATTTATTTTTCATGCATCTAGTTCCTTTTTCCTCATTTAAACACTAAAGGGACTAAAAAGAAAAACTTTCATTTTTCATTTTGTAGTTTGTGAATTCTTGATAGGAATAGCTAGGGAAATTCCATTAGGTGTGTTCTTTTCTCTTTTTCAAAGATCTGATTCCTTTATCCCTTACTAGCTACAATTTTCATTGTTAATTGAATGAAAGAACGTTTCTCATGTTAGTTGCATTCTGGGAATTGCAAACATACATCATGTGGTGAACCTTGAAAGGAGAATGCTTAAGAATATCAACTTAAAAGTTATCTCAATTAACTTAATGGAGCATTGTAACTTAAACCTAATGGAGCATTGTACCTTAATGCATAACATTTAGAAGTTTAGGCTAGAGACATGTTTTAGCATTGTTGAACATAGCATATATCGCTGACTTGTCTGCGATAATTTCCAAGTTTCATACATCATTCCACATGCGTAAGTATATCGTAGCTCGTCCATGTACCTTTGGGTATATAGGGTGGTGTTATAGTACATAAACTAAAGGAATGCTCTCATAGTGTAGTTTTGCATTAGACAATGCTTACATGGATTGGGCCTCCACATAATTTCAGGTATATATGGGATGACTACATTAGGTTTCTATCCATCCTTAGGTAATCAAGTCGGCTGCCTTATACACTGTGATACATTGAACACAACATTCGAGAAGATTTCCTGCACGTATGTTAAGTCCTTGGTTTACTGAGGTAGTATATTGCAGTTCAGAGTTGCTTGGTAATCCTTTTGCCTAGATTATCCCTCTTTTTTTTTGTTATGTTATTTTGATTAAAATAAAATTAATCTAACACAAATAACATCCTCCACACTCAATCCTTAGGTTATATTAGGTTGATACATACGGTAAGAACTTCGGAGTCCACCGATCAAGGAATCCCTTTTGATGGGAATCCTAGTTCTTTTCCTCCTTTCAGAAATACTAGTGCTCCTTATATGGCTACACTATCCCTTCCAATATTTACCATTGGCTTGCCTGTATGGTTGTTTTCAACCTCCTTGGTTCAAAATGTCGTGATTTCTCTGCAATCAAGTACTCCTCCAACTGGACAAAATCAACCTCCAGTTGATCCTGAAGGTTACCCTTTGCCTTCTTCCTCAGTTTTTTCTTCCTCCCCTTCTTCCTCTTCACCTGGTGAAAGAATTGACACTAGTAACCAGGTGGCTAAGAAGAAGAAAAAAGGGAATAAGAAGAAGAAGAAGAAAATTTAGCACGGGGCAACAAAGCAACTGTAGGTTTTAACCCCGTACAGAAATTACCTGCATACAAATTCTAACTCACAGGAAGAATAAAAATGCGAGAGCATAACACATAAAACACATATACATAGAGATTTCCCACTGGATCCCAAAACTGGGACTACCAGCTTGATTTTTCATTATGTTCCTTTCAGTGTTACAATACATATTTATACATG
>APFE030333729.1:37893-65478 GCA_000404065.3 Pinus taeda
ATTTCTTCTTTATCTAGGGTTTGTTCCTAGAGTATATCCTCTTCTTTTGACATTTCTTGTTCCTTTTCTTCCTCCTCTTCACAATCTATGTATAATAATTTCTTCTCAGCACACTTATGATCTTTAATGTATTTGCTATCACAACTATATCAAAGCCCTTTTTCTCTTTTTTCTTCCAATTATTGTGGTGCCAACCTTGTAGGTTGTGGAAGGCTAGGGGCAACAACACTTCCATCTTTATAGTTGTGAGTGGTAAGCTTCCTAGTTTCCATAATTTTGCTTTCCATTTTTCTTGCTAACCCGAATGCCTTATCTAACGAATCGGGTTCCCAAAGGTGAACCTCATGTTGGATATTATCCTTTAAAGTCCCTATGAACACATCAATCCTATTCTCCTCTGGATTATCTTTTACTCTTATGTTCAATTCTTGGAAGTCCTCAATGTGCTCCATCATTGAACCCTTTTGTTTGAGATTTATCAATTGGCTAAAAAAGGTGTTGCTTTTTGTATCCTCATAATGTGCTATCAATTCTTCCATAAAAATTCCCAAGTGACAATTTGTTTATGAGAGAAGATCCATCAATACCATACAAATTTATTTGGTTCTAAATATAAAGTTGCAATACATACCTTTTGTGTGTTTTGCACATTACGGAGATCGAACAATTGCTCATCTGTAGTATCCATGTTCCAGGATCCTTGCCATCAAACTTCTCATATTGATTTTTGGAACATGGTGGGTCTTCAATCCAACATTAGAGGCTATGAAATCATGATTAAAATTTCTTTTTTTCTCATCATGAGTTTCCTTTACTACCCTTTCACCATCAGTGACCATTTCTTGTAGCAACTTAGTCAAATTTATCTTCAATTATTCCATCTTATCGTCCATGCCATTCATCTTAGCATCCATGCCATTCATCTTAGCTTCCCAACCATCCATCTTAACTTGCATGCATTCATATTAGCTTCCATGCCATTCATCTTGGCTTCATTTACTTTTAGTGAGAGTGAAATTTGTTGTACTTGGCCTTGTAATTTTGATATATCATGTTGCATTTCTTCCTCTTCTTCACAACTCATGCTAGAGATTTTAGGTTGCTTGATAGGTGTTTCCATTTTCTTTCTTCTGGGCATTAATTAATGCTAATAATTCTTCACTATTCCCTTTGAATTCCTTCAAACTAATTTTTCAAATCAATCTTATGCAAAATTTAAAAAAATCTACACATCTTTTTTTCACTTTGTAAGAGCTCAATATTGAATATATTGTATCTTTGTAACTTTGTATCTTGAAAAACTAAAATCTCATCCTTGGTATCCCTTTGAGTCCTATTTCTAACCTCACAAGTCTAATCAAGATTGGATTCTCCAAAGAAGAGTTATTCCAAATCTCCCACGGTGACCTAATTATATACTAGTTTAGTATATCCAACTTGTATGATGTGCCACATGTCATTGTTTCAACCTTAGTACCTAAAACTGATACACAGAAAACTACAAGGCATCCTCTTTCTGAAACTTCTTGAGAAATTTCAATCTGATGCCCATAAGAAAAGTTATGATGATTTTCCCCAGGTCACATGTTTGGAAGGCAATTCGGGACTCTGCAAAAACCCTAACTGCCTCAAATCATATCTCCGCAAATATAGTGAGACAAGATCCAAAATTTGGACCCGAAGTTCTGAATGATTTTAGCTCAAAGGGCAGTTTTGGTAGCTTCTAAAATGTCGCAGAAAAACAGTTATAGAAAAAATTCCATGATGACCTATTTGGAGTAGCAAAACCCTAGAATCCAAAGCTCTGATACTAAATGTTAGGAAACCAGCTCACAAAAAGATAGAAAATATAGATAAACACCTTAGAATTCAGCCTCTTTGAGGGGGGAACCTCCTTTACATTACACAAATGAACAATTCTTGGATGATACAAATGAATAAACCTCCCTTCTATATATAGGATTCTAAGGGTCACAATATAATCAAGCCGACATAATAGTAATAACATTAGGGCAAAAAAATAACAATAGTGGGTTTCTATGGGGCATACTAATAACAATATGGGGATAATAGGGGCACAATAATAAAAATAAGGGATACAATGACAATAGTAATGGGGGAATCACTAGTATTATAGGGACCTAACACAAGGACTCCAACCAGAAAGACTAATTGAAACGATGATTGTGATGAGAATAATGCAGAAACCTACTGAAGCTTTGTAGTTCCACTTTGTTGAGGTGAAGCAACATGAGAAGAACTAGGATCATGTCAACATCAATATGGTAGCATTTCCCATTCTAGTGTTACATGAGTTACACAAAGGCATCGAAAATGAGTTAAAGGAACATGAAAAAGTCACATTAAGGCTGAATATTCAAATAGAACAAGAACATGTTGTGCTGAAGAAACAACTTAGACAATCAAAGAAAAGAAGCAGGAAGAGCTATAGTAGTAGAAATTGAAAGAAGTGGTCGAAGCCACTTGTAGAGAAGTTTCATACATGGATCTCCATGAGGAGGAATCCATAGAAGACAAGGTTGTGAAGCTCATCCTTTTAGTCAGGGAATACAAGGATAAATTTCTAAAGTGAAATTTAAATATGTGATGTATATTAGCAAGCTGTGAATGAAGTTGCAGCTGACTACACCAGCGGAAGTAAGAAGTCAGAGGGAGTCTGACCTAGAGTTAGTCATGGTTAGAATTGGCGGACTACAAAAAAATACTGGATGAAATTTTGAAATTTTGGACTTCACTGTAGGAAGATCCAAATATTCAAAAACTGCAAGAGGAAATGCAAAATAGGTAGAAGTAGTTAGAGGAGAGTCAAGCAACTGCGAAGACATTGCCTATATCCCAAAATCTTGCAAATATCAATAAACCAAAGGTGCTGTAGAACAAGATCGAAGAGATAAAGAGAGAATAGTAGACATTGATAGGAAGAACCCAACCTTAGCAGGATAAGGCCCTTTAATTCTCACAGACAGTAGATGAGAAGCTTTATGAGCTTCGATGGAAGGAGGTAGAATTGCTACAAATGGTTACAGATCATGTCACAATAGTATTGTTGGAGGAAGCAAACAACAAGGATAAACAGATGACAAAGGTTCTCTGACAATCCAACAAGGCCTACAATAGAATTTCAAAAATGATCAGAGGCAAAGCAGTTGAGTGACTCACAACAAGTCACATGTGAGTGTCAGGGGCATGTTGGGCGTAGCCAACTTGGCCAGATTTTCGGCAATAAATCTGAGTTTTGTGAAGCACATAGTAGAAAATATGCCACGGAGTATGAAGTGGACAGTGTAGCAGAGCAGCGGAGCACAACGAAGACCACTCAGCATAGGGGCTTTGTGGCGATTCCCCTCCCTTTTTGTAAAAAACATAAAATATTGTAAAATTTGGCGGTTTTGGACCATAGTCCCTTGTATTTTGGAAACCATGGTATCGGATCCAAGGTAATATAGTGATGGAATCCTTCATCATAATCGTATATATAGGGATCAATAATAAAGGAGAGGATCATCTTAGGATCATATCATGTATTGAATAGTTGAATCTTTGTGATTGGGTTTTGTGGTGAAGGAAAGGCTCTGTAGCTGAGTGTGCAAAGGCCTAAGTCTACAACTGAGTGTAAAGACGACTTGCAGCTGAGTGCACAAGTCAAGAATATGTGCCTTCATGCGTTGATTTTCTTATTACTTGCATTTTATTTCAGTATTATGAGTTTATGAATGTTTAAGTAATAAATGTAATTCTACGAAGTAATATATAAGTGAAAAGTAGTTCAGGAATGTGAAGTAGCTTGTTGTAGCATAGAAATTGTTTGAAGTTACATGTATACACAACACATTAATGCTTATAATATGGAAATTAATGCAAAGTAATTTCTAAGTGTTAATGCATAAGAAAATACATAATTTCCACATCACAGTATCCCTCAAGGTTGTAGAAACATGGTTCTACAACCTCCCATAGTCACTTTTGGTGAGACTATGACTTTCTTACATGTTGTTGCTGAAAGGGCTATTGATTGAGGCTTTTGTTGGTGCACAATAAAGTTTGAACCTGGGTAAGCCCAACCTAAGCCAATAATTGCAAAATATGTGACAAAGCCACTATTGGAGGAATCACGTAACAAAGACAAGAAGGTGATAAAAGCTATACAACCGTTCAATCAGACCTACAACAACATTGGAACAAAAATTTGAGGCAAAGCAGCTGAGTGACTCAGTATGAGTAACATGTGATTGTTGGGGGTCTGTTGGATGCAACCCAGCTAGGCCTAGATTTTTATGAAGAAACCTTATTTTGGGGAGTGGAGTGGCAAGTAAAGGATGCAGTAGAGTGCCAAATGGACCATGCAATAGATCAAAAGAGTGCCAAAATGGACCGCGCATTAGATACACCGCGTGGTATATGGGCTTCGGAGTGGGTCAAAGCCCCTTCCTTTTCGTTAAAATAATGTAATTTTGTAAAATGTAATGGTTTTAGTTATTTGTTTTGCAGAGACAATGGTATGTGGACTGTGGTATTGTAAGGATGGACACTCGATGTAATAGTATATAATAGGGTCAAATAATAAAGAGAAGAATCATCATCTTATGATTCAAATCTCTATCATGGTTGTATCATGTTGATGTGTGCTTGGGAAGGAAGGTGAGGCTCTCATTAGGGGAATTTTGAGGTCTAAAATGGACCTCCTAAAAAATTTACAACCAAAAAAAACTTTATAAGAACCAATATGATTCAAGTTGATGATGTCAACCATGGGGGATGATTCACCATTTTTAGAGTAAAAAAGTAAAAAGATAAAAAAATAAAATAATAAAACTAATTTTTCAACTCATATTTTCAACTTATCTCCCTAAGTTTGTACTCAAATTTTGAGCAATATTACCCATTGGATGAAAAATTTAACTCCTCATCCAAGTAGCACCCATGTTGCATACTTTCGATGGACCCTGCTACATGAAAAATAAGAAATACATGAAAAATTCTCATTTTTAGTGTAGTAGGGTCTATCAAAATTATGCAACCTGGGAACTCTTTGGATGAGGAATCCAATTTTTCATCCAATGAGTGTTGTTGCTCAAAATTTGAGTAAACCCATAGGGAGATAAGTTGAAAATATGAGTTGAAGAAATAGTTTTTTCTTTTTTGCTTCTAAAATTTGATGATGTAATCTGATATTTTATTTTATTATTTGCACTATTATTTTATAATTTCCTTAGGAGGCCGATTTTAGAACTCAAAATTACCCTAATGGCAGCTGAGTGCAAAGAGGTCTGAGTTCGCAACTGAGTGTGCGAACTGTGTGGCGCTGAGTGCACAGGCTAAGAACTGTTTGTTGTACAAATTATCTATTATAAGAAATATTTCCTATGGACATAGTCCCACACTGGGATGAACCATGATAAAATTTTTGTCTTCATGTGTATCTTTGCTTATTATTTGTTGTAGCATAGAAGTTTTATAACAGTTGCATTTTATTATAGTGCAGTAAGGATTAAGGGTTTATATGATATGTTTTAAAGTGATGAATGTAATGTGGCGAAGTAATGTATAAATGAGAAGTAATCTATGAATGTTAATTATCAAAAAACATAAAAATACCACATTGCAACCTCCCTCAAGCTTGCAGAAATCTAGTTCCAAATCCTCCCATAGTCACTTTGGGTGAGACTGCGATATAATTATAGGTTGTTGCCAAAAGGGCTAGTGATTGACGCTTTTGTTGGTGTGCAGTAAAAGATTTGAACCTAGGTCATCCCACCCTAAAACCAACAATGTGTTATACTCTTTCCACAATTAGTCACATGTGTGGGGGGGTCACATGGGAGGCGATAGTTCACCCTATTCATTGCACTAGGCATAGCAAAGGGGTCATAGTGGGGTTGCAGGAAAAAAACAATTGACCCTCTATTAGGTGGGTGTACCTACCTATGGTTTTGTGCATGGGTTTCACACATGGTTTGGGGCATGATGGTTTTCTTCCCATGGTATTTTTTAGATCTAGTCAAAGGAACTAAGGTTATGTTCTAATCGAGGATTAATGAATTAGGGTTTATGAATGCTTTGACGTGTATATATATGTATGGTAACATTGAAAGGAATAAGAATAAAAAACAATCTAGTAGTCTTGGTTTTGGGATCTAGGTGAAAATATCTGCGTATTTGTTTTTTGTTTCTCGCAACTGTATATTTTCTTTTCTTAAGAATTCATTTGCAAGTAATTCCTATATAAGGTTAAAACCTACAATCTCTAGCTGTTTTTATCTTATGTGATTTTGTATTTAGAAAATTATGAGTAATGTAAATGTGGAAGTCCAAGAGTCAAAGAGGGAATATGAAGAGTCATTAGATAGAATAAAGAAAAAATAATCTCAAGAGTCATGAGGGAGCTCAAAGGTCATAAGAAGAGGTGAAAGGTAACCTCATTTGTTATAAATAAACCCTCAGAACTCAAACAAAGGGCTTGGAACTGGAGATTTGTAACCTTGGATCCTCTAGTCTGGCATAGGAGTGAATATCATTCTTTGGAGAAGAAAGTGGTAGCTTTATGTTGCACTATTGGGGCTAGTGTCATATCATTGTTTTGTATATTTGGAACTTTCACTTAGTTATCAGAAGCTCTCAAATCCAACACACTTTCATGCATGTATCATAGATGTTATAAGATTATTATTTAAACGTTTGCAGTATATGTTATTTCATGTATGATAAGGTTAATGAACTATTTTGTTAGGTTTATTACGTACCTTATTGAATGTGTATTGTTGTATTCATTTCCATGATCGATATTATATTGTGAACTATTTTTCGGCCTAAATGACGATTCTTTCATATGTGCATGCTTCTCTTTTAGGTTAATGCTACTACTTTTCTTCTAGAGGCTCACTCTCTTTTCCCGTTGTGTGAAGAACATCTTATTCATTACAATTGATATCACACAAATTTTACTCACTTGTTTTCACCAAATTTTTATGTATGTCTTCCTATGTGTTTATTGCAGTCAAGGCACATCTTTAAGATCATTGTTATGGCCATATTTCCAATTGGGGCTCCTACTCCAAACGGTGTGGGGTATGATTGGGAATCCATACTGACAAGACTCCCTTCCTCATTGTTGACATCCAATACCGTCAACAAGAATTGGTGCTATAAGGAGGGCTAGATGACAAGATGAGCTCATGAAGTATAGTTTCAATTTTTCATCCTAAATGGCTTCCTCCCAAATCATAAGCCTGTGATGTTTTCTTAAGATTGCAAATATGAAATTACCCACGTAAATAATTCATAACTTGTCACGTCTAAAGTTTAATGATGATGGTGAAATAAGAATTATTAAGCATGCCCTTCACTTTCTTGAATTTTGTGATTCTTTTGAACTTAATTGTGACGATGTTGCTTGTTCATTCTTGCTCTTGAAGCCCATGTTAAATAATGTTGTTATACATTTTTGACTGCTTCTATTCATTCTTTTTAACAAATTGTCATGGAGCTTCACAATGATTTTGACAACTATGATTATCAAAGTGTTTATAAGAATATTGTTCACCTTAGAATGAAATTTGATGAATCTTCGGAAGATTTTCTTGATCACTTTCTTCATTTTTGTTATGAGTTTTCTAAGGAAGACATGGATTGGGATTTTATGAATGAGAAGTTTGAGTATTTAGTGTAGATTTATATGGAATCTCTTGGATATGAATCCCTTAGAAGTATCCCAGCTTTTCTTCGTCATGGAGCACTTAAGGTTACAAAGGAAGGATCTAATCTTTATTTTCCATCTTCACCTTCTTTCATTTCTTTATCAAATGAAGTGTTCCCATGCACCAATGCTGAGGATAGAAAACTTCAAGATCATATAATTGATCCAATCCCATGTCCATCTTTCCCTCATAATAAAAATTTGAATGCATGTTTAAATACTGCATCTTATTTGTTCGATGATATTTCTTCTTCAAGATATACATTTTTTCTTCCATCATCTATCCTTTATGATCCTATTTGTCTTGATTCACTGAATCAACCTTCTTCACTACTCTCACTTGAATCCTATATTGATCAAGTACATGATGATGTTTATGTTCGAGTAGAAGAAGAAGAAACCCATGTTGTCTTTTATGATGATTATATGTGGGCCTTAGATTGTGAACAAGAATTTGTCAATTTAGATGATATTTCAGGTGATATTTCTTTCCCCTCTTCACCATTAACTCATTGTAAATAATCTCCTGACATATTTAATGAAAATGCTATACCAAATTTTTATATAAATGGTTTTGTTCCTCATACTATTGGCCTTGATCATAATCAAGAGTGGTGTAAAGAAAGGGAGGAATATGTTGTTCATAGTTTGTCGCATTCCTCATATTTAATATGTGAATAATCAGAGCTTGTAATTCCTTTCTCAAGCAAATCCTTCATTTGATTCATCCAACCATGAAGAGTACCTAGACTTGAATGTGAAATATGATCCATCTAGTGGAATTTTTAATGTGTTAATTAATACACCTAGTGATGATTTTGAACATTCATTTCTTGATCTTTCCAAGCCACCGGTGTTCGATGATTCACTATTTGATAGTTTGGAAACTTTTCAAGAGGTCGAGGCACTTCAACCCTTGCTAATTGTTATGTCATGATCTCACAACCTTGATAACTAATCTGAACATGATCATATCAAAACCCCATCACGAGAAAATCTTGGTGACTTGACTGAATATGTTGAAATCATATCTCAATTTCAATCTCAATATTCTTCATCATCCTTTTTTACATATCACAATCTGATTGTTGAATGGTTAGAAGAATATTACTTGGTAAGCCATTTTCTACTAATAGGTTTCAATCATGCATGATGTTTGTTAGATAGAAATTATGGATGAATGTACTTCTATGAGAAGTTGTCGAGATGCATGTGACCACCAAGACACAACACTAGACTATTTAGCACAAGCTTTCTTGTTATACTTTTCTCCTAATGTTTTTGGCCTTCAATTATTGGAGCAAGATTTATTGGTCTATCTCTCCTTTAATACTTTTCTTTATAGTATTCCTTATCGCTCATTCCCTTTCCTTCACAACTCAAGAACTGCTTCGATGGTTACATTAGAAATTTCACTTTACGTAATCCTAACCTTCTCTTTCACTAGTTAAGGAGTAGTTTTAGTATGGTTTTCTATTTTTATCATTGTTCTTTCATTTTCTCTTTTTTCGCACTTTTCTTTTAATTTTGATTGTAATAAATTGTGTACGTTGTATTGGATAGCTTTAAAGAAGCGTGGAAATTTCAAGAGGACATTGTATAACTTTCAACACTTGGAAACTATTAATCCCCTTCTTTCGTTGGGCCTTGTATCCTTAATAGTCCATAATGCTTAGCCAAAAAATACATTTATTTCTCAAAGTAAGCCATATAAAATATATAATTCTCATATTCATAATAGGATATTCTCCCTTGAGTCAGCCTTTTATATATCTATTTCATTTTAAGATGTCAATTTGGTCGAGGATAGAAGGGAAAGGAGGAAACGTATGCGAGCTAACTTACTTTAGAGGTATATACTCAAGAATCTTTATAAAACAAGGAACAAACTCTCTTAATCATTAAATGATTCAGGATCCCTCTTCCAGCCATAGTGATGCCGATTACATTTCCAATGAGCATAAATTCATAAAAGAAACAACATGTGAAAGAAGAGAAAGGCTTCTTGCACAGAGAGGTGAAGCAAACAAATTAGTTGAGGTACTAAATAGGCTTTCTAGTAGCAAATAAACATTGAAGATGATATTCAAACTATAGCATTCTATACTTGCATTCTTATATACTCCTAACCCCTAATAAAAGGACCTGAAGCTTAAATTTCTCATGAACGTGTTAATATGATAAGAGGAATGGAAGAGAATACATATGTAATCATGCTAAGTAAGGAAACTACAATAATATATGGGATGAAACAATACTTTTTGAAAATATAGAGTTTATTCATAAAGTTATACCCAAACATTAGAGTTGGAGTTATTCCAGTGTGTCACCAAGTGTTATAGTTGCTACAACACCCCTCCAAAAAAATTTCCCATGCTTTGATTTTGGAGCCTCCTTTTGACCATAAGAACTGTTGTTTCAACTTGCATCAAGTTTTCTTCCCAAAGTAATAAATGTCACAACCTAATATTCCTTCATGTCAAGCTTGTGATGTTTTAATTGTGCTTTCCTTATAACATCTACTAGGAACCCCATGATAATAGACAAAGCACTTTTGGGAAAAAAATTTATGTCCTCCCTTGATGACACTGATTGTGTGCCCTTATTTGAGGGATTGTGCAATCCTCTATCATAGTGAAGTGCGTAACTCCTTATTGGAGTGAACTAAACAAGCCTTTGATTCAAGAAACTGAGAAATCAGTTATGGAAGAAAATTGTGCAGCGCCTTGTTCAAGGGAACTAGCAATCCACTAAGACAATGAAATCCATAGCTCCCAAAAAAATCCAACTATGCATTACATAAAAATAGGAAGTGTGCACTTCCTAAGGACAACCATGTGCACTTATAATTGATGTTTGATCCTTCATTTTTTGAAAGAAAATTTTAAAAATATGGTAGAAAAGAAATTGCAAAGAGGAATGGCTAGATGTTGTAGAAGCAACCACCAAAATCGAGAAGCAACAGAGAAGTTAAAAGTTAGCTATATTGGGATTTGTCAAGCTGTGAAGGAAGGAAGTGCATGCTAGATTTTGCAAGAATTAAAGTTGATAAGGAAAAAAGCACCAGAACCCGCCAAAGTGGACCTTATTGAGATAGGGATCAAGGAATCGCCATGTTGATTAGATTGGACCATATCTAGTGAGCGTGATCTATAAAAAGAGATAAAGATGAAGAAATTGGGAGTCTAAAGAATTTAGTGGTAAAATAATTGGATTTATGCTGGTTTTATGTTGCATAATAGCTCGAATAGAGTTTGAGTCTTTTCTCCCTAAAATTATGTCATGTCCTTGTAATGTAATGTGGTCTACAATCTTAAGATCTCGCAAGCATGCATGAGTTTCTGGTGTAATGTCTCTGGCTAATGAAAAAATGAGTTATTGTGGGAATTAATTATGATTTGATGTTTGATGATTATATGTCCCCTTCAAAATTTTAAGTGTCTTTTCATGATCATTTTATTATCTTTAGTTATGGATGTTTAATCTTCATGTTAACTCTGTTGTGCTAGTTAATGAGATGTTCAAAGTGAATATATAATATGATTGTTAAAACTTCTTCGCCATCATTCTATATCCCTTATCTCTCATTATTCCAACATTCCTTGTGTGAGATGCTTCTTTTTCCCAAAAGGGGAGTGAAAATGTCAGCGATAAGCTAGACTACGATGGTACATTTTGTTGGTAACCTAAGGTTGAACCATGGGTCTCTAATTTTTAAATTTTATGCCAACAAACGGTTCTATTGTTAGGACCTAAATATTTTAGAAGGGAGCTAGATCATGGTGTCAAGAATTATTAGTGGATATATCCAAGATTGGTTGCATGAGAAGATTGACCACTTTATTTTGCAACAAGGCCAACTTCGACAAAAAATTTTAGAATGGATCAAATAAGAAGTTTTGTAAGAAAAACTTGCTTGTGACCAATATGAAATTTTTTGGTGCAAGTTTCCTAAAGAATTGTAGAATTGGTTGAGAAGGCTACAAGTTAAAGCCAAATTTGAGAATCATCCCAGACTTCGTAGAGATTGGACCACAACTAATTAGGCTAATTTTATTGATTAGACACTAAACTAACAAGAGTTGTTGATTTTTTGGTTCATGTAACTTTAGAAGGATACATTATTGAGTTCACGGTTGAAAACCATCAATCCTTTTCTAAGGAAGATGTAGTATTTAAATAAGAAGTACGAGGAATACTGTTGAAGGATATTTCGTTATGGATCAAAATTCTAATGGTTAAGGAAAACCTATTGTCATTCTAAGAAAATAGGATGGTCGCTTAAACCCTCAATGTGAGGGGTCAGATCTAGGGGGAGGAATGTTGTGCAGTTCTGAAATATGAGGGGTTGTTGTGATGAACCAAGAGGAGTTGTGGAAGGATCAAGACTTTAGAGAAATTCATAGGGCACAAATATAGAACGAGTGGATGGAGATAAAGATGCCAAAAATTAGGGTTAGAAGAAGAGAATTGTAGAGAATAGGACAAGTGATGACCACTCCAGCGTTGTTGAGAGAAGAAATGGATTGTCCATGGTTGCGATGGAAAGGATAAATTGAAGGATATCCTTCTAGTGGAATACAAGGCACAAATGGGAGTGTTGTGGGAATTTTGAATGGGAGAGATGGACCCCAGCCGAAGTCAAGAGGATTTCATACACCCAAACTAGTGAGGCAGACAATTACTGTGAATGATGAGCATACTATAGAAAATGATGACATGTATTTTGTAATGAGGAGGTTATTATTTGAAGATGAATCGGTCCATGTAAATAGAATTATTTAAGTTTGTGGTGCAGCTACTCCTCTCCCTAACCTTCCCCTAGCATTATATCAAGATATTGGTAATTTATTTTCTAAATTTTGTACGATCTTAAAATTTCAGAAAGTGCACTTTAGGTATGCAACAAGACGTTAAAGTGGATTAAATAGCTATGGTAGTGTTTTTCAGTCAAGTTTAGGTATTTATTCTCAAATGGGTCCCCAAATATTTGTAATAGTTTTTCCAAGGAAAACTACCATGGCCAAAAATATTGCAAGATCACTTACTCGTTAGCCGAAGTTTTCAGGATTGGGTGGTGAAGATGTTGAGCAACATTGATACTTATGTGAATTTGTTTGGAGGGAAAGACATACTCTTGACACCACTAAGCTCATTGAATTTTAGACGACTTTGCAAGACCAGGCTCTGTGATGATCCTTTAAATGGTCCGATTTGAATCCAAACCCCACCATGGAGGAAATTGAGGAGGATAGATTACTAGTTGGATTACATCAACAAATTCAAAAGGAGTGCGAAAAGGCATGGCATGATCAACACGTCAAATTGCGCACCTTCTTGGTAAATGATTTGGTTTTGTTATATGACAGCAAGTTTGATAAATTTCTAGTGAAATTTAGGATGCATTGGCTGGGTCCCTATGTCATCAAGGAGATTACTGATGGTGGAGCAGTTCAGTTGGTAAAATTGAATGGAGAACCATTCCTGGGACGGGTGAATGGTAGCTGATTGAATCAATACACCGATGATCCAATTAGATAACTACATGATCTAAGCACTATCTTAGCGCTCCAAGCAGCGGAAAGGAGGTGAAGGACTATAAACTACACTGCCTGGGTTGGGGATTTGTGTGATTGGGGAACTGTGCGAAATGAAGGAATGTCATAGTGTTAGCAGAAACATGTAGGGAGTTGTGCTATCCAAGAACGGACCGTGCAAGGTAGCCAGAAAGTGACCATTATGGTCAATGTTCATGACTTGACAGTGGGAAAATGGCCAAATGGAGTGGGGGGGTGGCATTTAAGTCAAAAGTTAAGGGCAATATCTGTGAGAATATGTCACCAATCCAAATTTTATGAATGAGTTATGGGGGGAATGGTTGGATTTGAATTCGAAAACACCTATAACTTACAGGTGTCTTCCCAGCAAAAAACACTTGGCATTTTGAGAACTGAGGCATTAAGCTCGCAAGCGCATATGAACCCTAAGATCTTTGAAGCCCTAATAGCGATTTTAGTGTTTGAAAATTTCCCAATGGAGACATAGGTGTTGTTTTCTAGCACTATGTCAGCGCCCGCAGAATCTGTGAGTGTAGGAGAAGCAATGACAGTCGAAGGAACTACCCTAGAGGTAGTAATGGCAGCCGAGGGAGTTTTCCCAGAGGTTGAAAGTTTTGAAGTACTGGCAGAAGTGCCTAAATCCCCAAGGACACGCAGGCCGAGGCCTACGCTGACCAAGGAGGGTCCAAAATCAAAGAAGGATAAGCAAAAAGTGCAACATCTGGTGCGTGCAACACCCAGAAAGCACCCACAAACGGGAAAGCCCACTGCACAGGAGAAGGGAAAGGTGATTGACCTAGAGCCTGAGGCTGGTGTGGAAGAACTCCATGTGGATGAGGAAAACAATAAGATGGAGGGGGTGAAGGATGATGACATGGAGGGATCTAACCCCATTGCTAAACTACCTGAGTTTATTCCTCCGTGCAGAGGCAAGGCAAAGGTTCTGAAGGATATTGATGAAAGTAAGGTCACACTGCACAGACCTTTATTACCAGACCAAATTGTCTTTGAAGGACCGTGCCTGGGGCACATCCCACTTTTAAAATTGGAGGACTGGGATTTGGCTAATGCAGAAATGTTTCCCCATTTAGCAATGGACCAACTCATGCACCGCGTCTTCTACAAAGACTCTGGTGTGACCATGCTGGAGCCAAGAAAGTGGGTGAAAGGGGTGGATAAGGCAGCTCTGTTGAACATGTTGTGGGTGCTGCATTACAACCGCACACCCATAACTATGGTAATGATCAAGAAGTTGTTGTGCTTGGTGCATGATGGGTGTCTGTTGCTAGAAGAGCCGCTACCCATCACTGACAAGCTGATCCATAGGATCACTCGGCTGTCGCACTTGGGAGAAAATACAGCCATGGCATTTGGCGAAAAGACAAGGGAATGTGACCCTGCTGAAGGAATGAAGGACAAATTAAAACTTGCTAATAATCTGCATGGATACACCATCACCAGTATAATTGACCTCGCGGTCAAAGTAGCAATGAAAATCTTGGCAGGAAAGATTATGCGAAAGTGTCATGCAGACGAAGCGTCAGTACTAGTAGTAGCCTTAGCGGGCCAGTGCACAAAGGGCGTACAATTTAACTAGGTATGCTACCTCTGAGAGGAGTTCCTCGCCAACTGCAGAGAGGTGTAGGATCACAGCAAAATATTCCATTATGCCTGGCTGCTATTGTCCATAGTGCTAGTCGCTTGGGAGTTACCGGAGGATAGCCAGTTTCCTCCGGTCACACCTGACCTACTAGAAGCAAAAAATTTTGCTTCGCTATGGGCTATGAAGGGCCCTCAAAGGGTCAAGGATAGCAAGGTCTTTTGTATCATGATGGAGATGAGTATCCATATGGCCATCAACCACAAACCACAGTTGTCACCAACCATTTTTGAGAAGCTGCAAGACTATGTGGAGTTGAACGCCGACTTCCACCAGGTCTCAATATGCATGTGAAAGGATCCTGAGAAAAAATGGTATGACCTGCCATACATGGCCACATACGATGCAATCACAGTGGTCCTTGACCGTTGGCCGACAGATTGGCGCGCTGCCTCGGACTTGACAACTGGGTCTAGCAAGAGCGCAGTGTAGCGGAAAAAGGAAGAGGCCAAGCTGAAGATGGAACAATTGGCCGCAAAGGGAAAAAAGGAGGCTGAGGACAAGGACAAGGCAGAGTGCACCATGACAAAGCAGACGGGAGGACAGGCAGAAGAACAGGAGCACAACTCTGACATGAGTCAGAATTCACCTTCCCTAGAGACATAGGAGGACAACGAGTAGTTGGACCAGGGAGGAGTAGACCCAAAGACTATTCCATTCCATGTTAAGTGCAATAGAGATCTAGATAAGGTAGGTTCCTGAAAGAAGCCTAAGGCCAACAAGACTTCTCTTGATCCAATCACCTTAACAGAAGGTGATTTAAATGATATCGGTGATACGGTAAGGGATGCCACCGCGAAACTGCTACAACGGTTCGAGCTAAAACAGAAGTAGGCCTTTGGTGCCATTCAGATGGGTCTATGCGAGTTGCAAATATGGGCATCACAGGTCCAAACCAACGTGGGATGAAGCAGCATGGTGTCAACTAGTTTGGTTCCCGGCACATCAGAAGTAGCAAGGATGGTGTACACATTGGATCCTTGAGCAATAATGTTGTCAGAGGGAGTGCTATCCACGGAGTCTGAAGCTGACAGAGCCACTGTCAATGCCCTTAAATGAGTTGGGCTCAGTTTGGCCATGCTTCCCAGTTAGGCGCTTCACAATTTGCAGGATGGCATGAATTTGGAACTTTGGGCCCACAAACAGCACGCATTACAAGTAATCAGTGAACAGAAAGTCAACAACACTTAGACGACTGTACAAAGATATTTCGTTGCTAACCTCATCAAAGCCATCACAGACAAAAATGAGCACACAACTAATGTAGTGGCTGAGGCATGCAGGTTTCTCCCATAGCTAGACATTCTTGATGATGAGCTAATAGATGTGTGGATTTGGAAGCTTGCTACCAGAGCACATGACACCAGAACAAAGTTGGTGAAGGTTAATTTTGACCTGAACCTCAAGATTGCAGAACTACAGTTGAAGGCCCAACCTTCAACTCTGCCAGAAGTCAGAGAGCAGCAGGAGACAACTGTGAAAGGCATTGTGGCAGCAGTGAACAACGTAGTGATGGAGTTCACTGCGCTCTTTGAGCAGGCACTCGAAGTGGTTACCAATTTGCAGGAGGATCCCACCTTGAAAAGGTTGGAAACGAAGGCCCGAGAGCTAAAGTAGAAATATGATGAAATCAAGGTGATGGCGCACATTGTTGCCCTTACATAGAGGCTAGAAAAACTACAGGAGGCAAAGGTACTAAAGGAGGAGGTGGATGTAGCGCAATGCAAAGAGAGTGTCCTCAAGGCCAGAATAGGGCCATGGATTGATAAAGCCTATGCGCTCACCGCCATCATTGAAGGAAAGATGGTTGGTCTACAGGCGACTCAGTAGAAGATACAATCAGATAGTACAGGGCCAATGACAGAGCGGTCGGTTGAGTAGATGAAGTAGGTGGCAAAACAGTGCACTGTCGAAGTTCCAGTAGTCCAAGTGGAGCTGGGAGGTCTTCTTGACAAGATATTCACTCCAATCGAGTGACTCGAGGATGAGTCGTCATGTTTTTGTTGGGGTCCTATGAGGAACGGGTCCCATGGGGTCAATTTTGGAGTTAAAAGCCCAAGTTTTGGGGTAGAAAGCCTGAATTTTGTATAAAGAAATGTAAAGTCTCTGCATTTTGTGATCGCACCACATGGATCAATGTAGATCTTTGGATGCTTTGATTTATTTTCTTGATTGTACATCATTTAGAGTTAATGAAAATGCTCGTGGTCGAGGAGGAGGTGCTCCAAGGGGAGGGAGGACTGTAGGAAGAGATTTGATGATATGTTATAACTATGATCAAGAGGGTCATGTTGAGAAATATTATCTGATGCTAAGGAGGCCTTAGTGTTTGCACTACCAGGTAAATACACATGCCACTAAGGATTATCTAGAACGCATTGCTCGATGGGAGGAGTGAAATCAAGTAAAAGGAGTGAATTTAGTCAATGAAAAACCATTAGAACTAGAGCCATATGTGCATCCTAACATCAATATCGTTACTAGAGGGGGAAAAAGAACCAGATTTGATATTGGGACTCCTAATAAACCTACTATTATAAATTCAGTGTAACCTAGAAGGGCTTATGACTCTAATAAATAGTAGGAATATTATAAAGATGTGGCTGAAATCTTCATCCAGTTGGTTTCTTGTCATAGCCCTTTTGCAGAGCAACGTGAATGAGTGCAAGTTAAGAGTCCCAGACTTTCACGAGAAACATCTCAAACTATTATACAATGGCTCCAATTATTCTTTCAAATTGTGAATGATGAGCAGTTGATTGGCCTATTGCGCAAGAAATTGAAGGCAATTATGAATGATGGCCCATTCTCAGAGAAGACTATTTTTTCCAATTTACTTGAAATATACTCTAGAAGAGTTCATAGAAATAAGAAGAGAATAGGAAGGGAATTCCTAGTGGATGCAAAAATTACAGGGTATCAGATTAGACATTCTATGCTAGATCTTATATCAGATGTGAATATCTTTCCAAGGAAAATTTGGGAAGCATTGTGGAGGCAAAAGCTAGTTTTTTCTTTGATTCAGCAACGAATGGAAAACCAGTACTGCATACTACCTATTGGTCGACTGGAAGATGTTGAATTTGATATTGCAGGTGTCAAACATATGTAGAATTTGAGGTGATAGATATTATGGGCAATAAATATATGTATCCAACCTTGCTGGGAATTGATTGGGTATTTGAGAACTATGAAGTTATTTATTTAAAGAGGGAAAATATTACTTTTTAAGTAGATGGAGTTTGGGTCATACAACCTTTACACTCTTACCAAGGTCTGATATTTATAGAACCTATCGACGGTGTGGAGGAGCCTAAATTGTTGGAACAAATATGTTAAATAACTGTTCGGAATAGGGAAGACTACATCAATTCGATGACAACTGGTTCTATTAGCTGGAGAAGCATTCAAAGTATTGATTTTGGCTCATATCTTATGATGGATGATTGGTAGCAAGGATATCATGAGCTACATTCTTGGCATTGTGTAACCATTTGATGCATTCTATGGATTGGTATTGAGGTATGAGAATATCTTACTTTTAATGGCATTGAATCTATTGTAAATATTCTTAAAGAAGTTGATTCCAAGATTGAAGAAGGCCAAAAGATCCATTTAATGGATGTTTCTTTGCATGCAACCCCTACGATATGGTGGGGATCCCATTGCAATCACCTCCATGATTGGGAAACTATGAAGTTTTCCATGTTGTATATATTTTGTGCTCCAAGGAATCCCTATAGTAAAATTCCTATATATGATGGGTACACCAGTCCGCAAAAGCATATACAAAATTTTAATTTTGTTTGTTCAGAAATTAGCTTACCAACTACTATGTGGACACACAGTTCATTCATACATTGGGAACTTTCCTTCAAGACTGGTATTTAGAGGAAATGAAGAGGTAGATGATGGACAGGAATAAATGATAGCTCAAATTTGTAGAGATTTTTCATTCTCATATACATATGAAAGGATATTTGAAGCCTTAAAAGCTATTAAAAGGGTGTTGTACCCTTTTTGAAAAGTTAATGAGGAATGTAGTAGGTATGCATATTTTGTGGATCATTACGAAATGTGTGTTCATGAGGCTATAATGCGTGGAAAAAAATCATGAAGAACCTGATGATGATCTAGAGGATTTAATGCACCTATATTTTAAAGAATCTAAGGGGGAGAGAGGAATAATAGAGGATCATGTGAAGGATGCTCCACATTTGGAATCACTTAACCTAAAGAAATTTAACATTGGGACCGATGAGAAGACCAAAATCGCCTCAATTGGTGATTATTGGGATGAGCAGAACATTAAGTAAATATTTGATTTGTTAAAGGGATATGAATATTTTTTCCCTACAACAATCTCATATATTAAGTGGATTAAAGGAGATATGGGTGAGATGGAGATAGTTTTGAAACCTTATTCGAGGATGATTAAGCATTGACCATATCGCTTAAATGCCCGAGTGAAAGAAAAGGTGAAGAAAGAGATCGATAAGATGTTGGCTATGGGACTCATATTTTCGGTCAATGAAATAGAGAGGATTAGTCCCATTGTAATCCAAGATAAGAAATATTCACAAGAGATTAGAGTTTGTGTGGACTACAGGGGACTTAACAACGTTTGTGTCCATGATCCATTTCCTACTCCTTTTAGTTATGAGATCTTGGATAATGTTTTAGGTAATGAAGCTTATTCCTTCGTTAGTTTTTTCTACGACTATTACCAAGTTCGTATTGCAGAAGAAGATAAGAAGAAAACCACTTTCATGATGGAATGGGGTTCTTATGCTTTCATGTTATGCCATTTGGCATAGATCATACTCCCATTATGTTTTCGATGATTGTGATTGTTGTATTCTGTGGCCATATGCATAAGGTATATGTGGACGATTGGATGGTTTATATTTTATTGAAGAAACATTCCAGTTTTCTTGAGGTCATATTTGATCATTGTACACATTTAAAAATTTCTTTGAACTTAAAGAAATGTATTTTTTTGTCCCTTTCGAACATTGCTCGAACATATAGTTTGTAAGAAATGAGTATGTGTAGATCCTACCAAGGTTGTGCTAATATTGAATATTCCGCTACCTACTAGTGTTAAACAATTAAGGTCAACTCTAGGACACACATGATACTATCATAGATTCATCCATAATTATGCTCTAATTACTGCACCATTGGAAAAAATCTTGAAGAAATCTGAGCATTTTGCTTGGATTGTTGAATGGGATGTTGCATTTGATACACTGAAGGAGAAGATTGAAAGTGCACCAATATTATTTTATCCATATTGGAATAGAGAATTCTATGTCCACATAGATGTGTTATGGATTTCCTTGGGAAATATCTCGATCCAGCATGGAGAAAGTAATTTAGATCATCCAATTTATTATTCCAATAGAAAAATTTCTACTGTAGAGAAGAATTATACCACTATTGAACGTGAGATCGTTGTTATGGTGTATTCATTACACAAGTTTAGAAACTATATTTTGCGTGGTCCCTTTAAATTTTTTACCAATATTTATGCTCTGAAGTACTTAGTTAGTAGACCTATATTAGAGGGAGCACTATGTAGATGGCTTTTGTTATTTTAAGAATTTCCATTTAAAGTCATTGTCAAGATAGGTTGCTCGAATGTGGTTCTTGATCATTTATATCGATTGGAATTAGTTGAATCTAGAGGATTAGTCGATGACCAATTGTCAAATGCACACTTGTTCAGAGTTGAAGCAGTCCCATATTATTTGGAGGATATTAAATTGTTCCTCGCAATTAGTAAGTGCCCTGATGATTACATAACCACACAAAAGTGGCATATGGTTGTTTGTGCTACCAATTATAAACTTATTGCATGAGATTGATATAAAATGGGGCTATGTCAAGTCTTTCTTCAGTGTTTTTTGCACCATTAAAGGAAAAATGCTTTATGGGAATGTCATGCAAGAGTTGTAGGAGGCCATCTTGGATGTAAATCCATTGGTTAAAAAATCTTGTAGGCTAGCTTGTGGTGGCCAACAATTTAAAATTTGAAGCATTTGAAAAATGGGCAGTTGATTTTGTAGGGTCGATTAATCCACCTGTATGACACTCACATGCTAGGTACATCATCACCATAATGAATTATCTGACGTGGTGGGAATAGGTTGCTTTTGTTAAGGATTTCACTATTGATACTACTACAAGAATCATATTTGAAAATATGATTACTATATTTGGTTGTCCTAGAAGTCTTATTAGTGACCAAGGATCACATTTTATTAATTAGATGATTAGTTCACTGCTACAAAATTTTATGATTCGGCACCATAAAAGAAACCCTTATCATCTGCAAGTGAATGGAACTGTTGAAGCCTTTAATAAACCCTGGAGAAGGGTATCACTAAAGTTTTCTCCATGAATATGGATGACTAAGATGAGTGGGTTCCAACAAATTTATGGGCTTATCGCACTATAGTTAATTTTTTGCATAGGAATACATTGTTTCAACTTGTTTATGGATGGGAAATAGTGGTTCTAGCCAAATTCATAGTCCCCAAGATTTATGATGATGAGTCTATTACTGAAATATTACAAGAGTCGTGGCAACTGGATGAGCAATAGTTCTTTGTAGACTTCCATCAAATTATTGAAAAAGAAAGGTAAAAGGCTTGGCATGATAGGAACATTAAAAAAATTCATTATCAGTTGAATACCAAGTACTACTTCATGACACCAAATATCCTAAGCATCCAAGTAAATTACAAATGCATTAGCTTGGACTATTTTATGTTCTAGAGATTAGAGACTCTTAAATTGTCAAGCTTGCTCAGTTGGATGGTATCATTTTTCCTAGTTGGATGAATGACACATGTCTAAATCCCTATAATGGATCCTAAACTCATTTTGATTTTGAATGCTCTCCACATAGGGAATATTAGTTAGATTTAGAGTTTGGTCAGTTGTGTCAATTCTAATAAGAATTTTATTTTGTGTTTAGTTGCATCAATAAATTATTTCTTTCTTAGTTGTGACCCATTGTTGGGAACGGGTCCCCTGGGGGGAAGTTTGGGGTTAAAAGCCCAGGTTTTGGGGCAGAAAGCCCGAATTTTGTATAAAGAAATGTAAAGTCTCTGCATTTTGTGATCATGAAGTGTGAAAATATCAAGAGTCAAAAAGGATTTCTGACCTTAGTTTAGATAGGTTATGTCGCCTTGACGAGATCCACCCTTGATCCATGGACCATGGGATTGTATAAAAAGGAGGTCTTAGAGGATTCTTAGATAGTTCAGTGGAGTTTAGTTGATAGATAGAGTCATTGATGAGTCTGTAAAGAGCTAAGAGCAAGAGTCATAGTGTAGGAAAGAGGCTTTGTAGCTGAGTGCGCAGAGGCCTAGGGTAGAAGTCTGCAGCTAAGTGCGTGGACCCCTGAAACTATGTGCGCAGAGTAGTTAGAGTCTGTACTGGAAAATATGAACCATCAATAAAGAGAAGTATTCTGAAATTACTGTGCATTTTACTTCTATCAATTGCATGTGATTATGTTATGTTAAGCAATGGGTTTATGTTTTACGACTAATTTGATGTGCGAATATACATGTTTTCCACTGTTATATGAACACAAGTAGAGATATCTGTTTACGTGAAGACAATATTAATTGCATGATAGAATTGATGAAAACTTAAGATAATTTGGGAAACTATACAACAAACTAGTTACAGACATGCGTAATTGGTGATATTGCTTGTTAGGGTTACGTGAAGGATGATCGCATACCTTTGCAGAGGTTATGAAATACTAATAAAGAAGTACATCGATAAGCCCTAAAGGCTTATCAATCTGCGTGAAGGTAGAGTTAAACGTTAAAACCAACATCACAACCATCTCAAGGTGCGAAAACGTGGTTCCTGCATCCCCCCAAACTGCTTTGGGAGAGACTTTAGTCCAAGCTCTGCGGGATGATGCCGAAAGGGCCAGTAGTGTAGGGATTTTCTTGGTTGTCTAACATTGAACCTGGGTCAGGAACCATCAAGCTAACAAATGGCTTTGTTTTCGAGACCAGGATATGCATAACAAGATGTGTGATGTCATGTCGTTGGAATCCAACCAAGAAGGAGATTGAAGATTGGTTAGATAGGAAGATCCACCAATTTATGACGCAATAAAACATGAATCCTCGATTGATGAAAGAACAATGGTTAGAAAAATATTTATACATAAAAATTCATGAAATATTATTCTATTCCTTCACAATTGAATTATACAACTGGAATATGAAGTTGGCAGACAAACAAGGGAGGTGGACGCTTGACAGCCAGATTGTCTAGACCCCGGAGTTAGTGTGGGAATTGGAAGCTTATAAAGATAATATCATGCACACTGTTGATCATTGGCTCGACTGTATCATAGGACGGTTTGTGACAAAGTTCGCGGTTGATACTTCGATCAGTTACAGCAAAGCAGAGTGCCACTTCTTCAAGGTGGCGTTGTTAACATTATGATACAGGTGTTGATACAAGTGTTGTCCTTGATGGCAACTCACTCAGATGAAAGATCACAATACAATAGGTTAACAACAAAGAATTACTTATCAGACTACACAGAATGAAGAAAGAGAGGTAAACACAGGTTCACCTTGACCAAGCTACGTATGCACACAAGTTCACTAACCACAAGTAGCGTATACGTACGCACGAACTTTCACAGAAGGAAAAGCATGTATACCTTGGAAAAATAAGTATTTGGTCCATGGTATTTTGATCCATGGTATTGGTCCAAGGTATCTGGTCTGAGGTATTGACCCTAGGTATTTGGTCCATGGTATTGAGAAAGGCCTAAAACTATAAAAGGAGGAGAAGATCATTAGGCCAGGTGTGAAAGTATCGAATATCTGTTGAAGTGTGAGATCTAGTATGCAAGATATTGGCTTATGGTGTTGTGCTTGATCTGAACCAAGGATGAACCTTAGCGGTTGATGAAGGATAAGATATAATGATGGTGATGAGCCCCATAAATGTGTAATTATATGGGCTCATTTTACCTTCTAACATATTCAAATCAACCATTCTCTTAGCTTATTGTATGTTTTTTTATTATATTTATGATTATGGAGCGAGATGAGTTAGTTATGATGCCATGTGATCTAATATGTGTTCAATGCAGCTTATTGTTGAATTTTGAAGACAAAGATTCAGTGGAAAAATGGTAGCAATAACTCGAAGTGGAAAAAGGAGAAGACTTATAGAAGGGAATCCCTCTCATTTATTACTCCCTACTTCGAATTCCCCTTCATTTAGATTGGAGTACAAACAACCAAATCAATGCCCTAGGAGGCAGCCGAGCAAGTGGAGGGTAACTGATGACTATCTCGAGTTTTGGGAGCCAAGCCTCCCTGATTTTAAGGAATATATTGGTAGTTTTAGTTGTATAAGTAGAGAGGCTTAGGGCCTCACTAGGGTTAGATGTTTTGTTGGATTTTTGCTACAGTATTTCTTATGTAAACTCTTCTCAACTTCGAGCTTATTATTTTGACAGTTCATGTAATCTTGTTATTATTTTGGAAATAAAGATGGAATCCTTTTTGAGTTAGCATTGAGTTACCTAAGAGGGCTGAAGCTCTTGGGTTAGGGCCCAATCCAAGTAGCCAAGCTCCTCTTTATTTTTATTTTTATTCTTTGTTTCAGTTTGTAGATTAGTTGATGTTTGATGTATCTCTCTCATGGTTAAGAATAGGTTTCTTTTGATGATTTAGGAGTTTGATTCCATTTTTGCTTTCTATAGCAAGTTAAGCAGTGATAAAAATAAGATTCAAAAGGCTAGCAATAGTGCCTTGGCCTCTCTTCCTCCCTTTTAGACCATGAATTGAGGCAAAGACCCTCTTGCTGCCCCAAAAATACAGATTTTCCTCATTCATAGGACTTCTAGTGTTTGCAGTTTGTTAGAAGGTTAATGCTTTGCTTTAGATATTTTCCACAATGCTCACTTCTTTATTTGCAATAAGTCTTCTTCCATGCTTTCTTTCTTGTATCATTTCTTAGCATTTTCTTACATATATCATAGTTTAGACTAGCTTGATGCAAAATTCTGTTTTTCTAGATGCACTCATTCCATTGCTTGTTTGATCTTATTAGTTGACTATTAGTTCTTTTGCAACAGATCTGTTTGAACAATAGGACATCCTATCAGCCATTACATCCTCTCTCTGATCCATGCCCTATAGGTTTCCCAAAGCTGACCTAAAATCTTCCTTGGTTTTCTGCATTTTTCCATAGAAATTCTTCCTCTGTCCTTGAGAAAACCCAATCATCTCTCTCTCCTGGTGATTCTTGATAGACCCTAGGAACCTTAAAACCTCATTTCAACCTTCATCGACCTTTTCCACCCGCTCTCATACCCTCAAAACCATGAAAACTTCTCTCGGCCTCCTCCTGTAGACCTCTTGTAGATCCCCTATGTTCTCCTGTAGATTTTCCTGTAGGCTTTCTTTTGAATGCCAAGCATGGGAAAAGCCTCCAGAAGGCCACCTGAGACATCCTAGGACCCATCCACATCATCCTACATCCTCTCATTTCCCAAAGTCACCCTTCAACCCCACTTATTCGATTCCACCTTCACACACAATAAAATACATGCATGTAAAATTCACATAAAAATACATAGAAATCCAAAAAGATGTTTTTTTTTCTCATTTCCTTCTAGAAATAGCTTGAGTAGATGTTTTTTAATTCCTTTAGTAGGAAATGGAATTCATTTCATGGGATTCATAGTGATTTCTGCAAAACTAGGATTAGTTGGTTAATTAGGGTTTCCTTGGTTTGTTTTACATTTTAGTCTTCCTTTCTGCAAGTAGAATAACATCAGTAGAGTAGTCTCTCTTTTTCCTTTCTTCACATATAGAGCTTCTTCTGGAATCCATAAAAGTTGGCTTAAGCTCGTAGTGATCTTGCGCCAGCTAACCAAGTGACAACCTACAGTAAGAACTAGTACCTGTGCATATAGCACCGTCGCTTCCAAGTTTGTTACGAACTACCGGGTTGATAAGAGTAATGTAGGCAACCCAGGAGTTGCAGCTTTATTGTTGCAATACTGGTGCTCACCAATTTTCGGCGCCATTGCCAGGGAAGCGTCAGAGTATTTTGTAATTACTGCTTTCTTCTATTTTCTTCTTGCAACATTCTGTTAATAGTTTATTTCAGCAAAAGTAGACTAGTCATTTCTTTCAGTTCTGCATTTCCTTTCTTTCCTTTTCAATTCTGCAAATTTCATTTCAGAAAGTTCATTTTAGTTAGTTGCAATTTGTTTCATTTAATCAATTTCAATTCTACAGGTATAATCAATGTGGGAAAAAAGAAACAAAAACCAACCAAAAAGAATTCCTTTCATGCCTCATAGGAATAGAGATAATTCAAGAGAATTTTTGCCCAACACCCACACTACCTCACACAGCCAACCTTCTATCTTCTTCGGTGGTAGCAATCAAGAAGAACCTTTAGGTGAGCAACCTCAGATATTTGAAGAACCTATAGGGGAACAAGAAGAAGAAAACATCCCTCTTGAGCCGATGGCTAAAAACAGAAATTCTAGTTGAAATGGAGAGAGAATAGAGGGTACCTTTCCCATTCGGGAGACCAATGATGACACCAAAATGAAGAATATAAGTCCTTCAACCCTACCTCACTTCCACAGTTTGAACACAGAATATCCTGACACCTTCTTGTTTGAGTTTTCTATCATCTGTCGAACTTATGACTATGTAGAAGATGAGAAAAAGTTTAAACTATTCCCTTCTACTCTCAAGGATGCAACATTGCGTTTATTCATGGGGTTACCTGGCAATAGCATCACAACTTGGGCTCAGATGCAGTAGGCCTTTAATGACAAGTATCGAGACTACTGTTGGTCAAAATATAGAGAAGACGAAATCTTCCAATTAACCATGGGAAGTGATGAATCCTTGGAATATTATGAAGAGAGGTTCCAGCTCAGTTACAAAAGGCTCAAGTGTACACTTGACCCTGAATCTCTGAAGTTTGTCCTGCTCAGGGGAATTCCGGAATAACTTCTAGACACCCTCCATTTGCTGGCTGGGGGAGACATCTACCAACTATCTTATGAGGACATAAAGATTGTTTTTAGAAACCATTGTAGAGGAGCTAGAAAGAAAGGTAGGGGGAGTCAACCCATAGCTAGTACCTCTTCTTCCAATTCATCCATTAAAGGAGAAATTGAAAACATGCTGGAAGACTTCAAGAGTGAGATGATGCAGACTCTTGCAATGCAACTGGATACCTTACATATCAAAAGAAAACAAGAGGAATCAGAGAGGACTTTGGCTATCTTTTGTCCTAGGTGCACCAACGGGCATCCAAGGAAGGAATGCCCATTAAATTCTATAGAGGTTTGTTCATTCTGTGAAGAATATCATTCTGCAGATAATTTCCCTTCCTTACCCAGACTTAAGGTGGTATACCAAGGGGCTGAAGGAGCCACTGAACCACTCTATTTCATGAACCAAAGGAGATCGCATGGACCTATTGTTGAAAATAATTTTGAGAGGGGGGGTGAATCAATATTATCTTGTTCTTTTAACAAATCTTCCTTATTTACACTTTGAATTATTTTTGCATATCAGTACCATAAAACAATGAGCAAGAAAAACAGACAGTCA
>APFE030333729.1:73060-92599 GCA_000404065.3 Pinus taeda
AGGCCAAAACCATAATAACACAATACCGTCGGCTAAATACCAAGGGTTAAACATAAGGAACCCCACGTGTGTGCGCTTTACTGCCTTGAAGTGTGTGCACTGGGGGTACGCACCTCGTGAATGGGTAACCTGCGTGTCTGGACGAAGTCCCTGCACGACATACCTGTGGGTACGCATCTTCTAAATTGTTCTCCTGCATACTTCACTAATTCTCATCATATTGAGAGCCATGCCATGGGTGTTGCCATCAAGTACAACATTTGTAACATATAACCATACCAGAAACATAATGCCAACACCTATACCATATCAGCAGGGGATGCAAGGGACATCTTAGGCATACTACCACCCCAACCAAGTCACTTCCATACCTTCTTGGGGCCCTCCTGCTCATCCTTCCTGGTCCACACCTCCTCCTTGGTCCTTCCCATCTCAATATCATGCCCAACCAGCCACTCATTCATTTCAATCCTATGCTCAACTTCAAGCTCAGTGGAATGCATCACATCAGGGGTGGAGGCCCCAATGCAACTCTCCTCCCACTCTTTTGCCTACACCACCTTCTCAACCACAACCATTACCTTCTGCTCCACGAAGGAAACCCAAATGCCTACCCAGCCAAACCCGAACCCAAACAACAGACAGGCTCAGCAAGTGTATAGTAGGGAACCATCATGCCCAACTTATGTTGTGGAGATTCAAGAGATTAACCTACGATCTGGGAAGGTTCTCCTAGATATCCAACCTCCACCCAAGGAGGTTGAGGAAGATAAAAAGGGAAGTGAACCTAAAGTAATTCCACCCTTTCCTGAGAGATTATCCGGGACAACACAGCCTACCCCGAAAGAAACTGAACTTTTGGGAGAATTGAAATAGTTATGTGTGAATATACCACTACTCCAAGCCATAAAATGTGTGGCTATCTACAATAGGTTGATCAAGGAGAAGTTCTTTATCCATCCAAGAAGGTGCAAGAGAGATGCCCCAACGATCAATGTCATAGGACAACTATCTGACCTGATGTTGGGGCAGGTAATTTGTCCAAAATAGCTAGACCCTGGAAGCCTAGTAGTTAATGTCCACATCAATGGCACCATGATCCCACATACCTTGATTGATCTAGGAGCTTCCATTAATGTGATGAAAAAGGACAAAATGCTCAAACTCAACCTCCAAGGCTCCTTGAGGAAGACCAAAACCATGCTACAATTAGCAGACCGCTCGACTGTGACACTTGAGAAGGGGATTGTGGAAGATGTGATGGTCTCCATTGATTCTTGGGAGTACCCTGCTGATTTCTTAGGTCTCTAGCCAAAGGCAAAGCTCAATGGGTATCCTCTCATTCTGGGAAGACCCTGGTTCGCTATCGCTAATGCCTACATCAGCTGTCAAGCTGGGAACATGACCATAAAGAACGAGCATATGTCCAAGCAGTTAATCATGTTAGCCTCATGCTGTAGCAGGTTACTCATATTTCATGATTGACATTTTTTACATGCCAAATATGTCATCCTTTGCATGCTGCAATGTTCCATATTTGCTACAAAGGCCAAAGAAGGAGGCCATGAGAGTGTGCTAGTCTAAATGCCACTGCTGTGTTCCAATTTTGATGTGCTATTCCGTTTTTGAAGAATTTTCAGATAAAGGGAGGTCCAAACAGTTCAATCTTGGTCTCCCTAGGTTTCAATTTCTTGTTTTAGAATGTAGAGAATGAACATCTGACCAAACAGCTTAATCTTGGTAGATTCTTAGACAGGTAGAAAATTAAGGAGCTCAACTGCTTAATCTGGGCCCTTGGAAGAAATAAGGATAGTTTTTAGATAAGTGGACTGAAAAATAAAAAGTTCAAAAGCTGGGTCTGCAAGTCCAAAGTGCACCCAAACCAAAAAGAAGAAAAAATGCTAGGTAAGTAGGCTGGGTAGGTAGTTTTGAGGTTGCAGAATGTTGACTTGTGATCAATTTCGTGTTTTCAAGTCTCATATCTATTCAAGTCATAAATGTCAGGCAATTTCCATTTGAAAGACTTCAAGCGAGGCATGACTAACCTCCCCCTTCTTCCTTATTCCCTAAATCACTCACTAACTCCCCTAAAAGAGGTCAAGATCTGCTTGATATCTTTTAGTTTCGTCATTTTCATATCAATTTGCCTTGGTAAAGATCTTCTTTACTCAAGGAATGTTCATTCCCTTTATGAAGCATGTTCCCCCTAATAGCCTAAGATTCACATACTTAGCGCTTTCTTACCACTTATCATATTAACTACTAATTTTACTATGTAGCTCCCTATCTATCTCCCTTTCCCCTACTAAAACTATGTTAATAACTCCCCTATATACTTATTCCCTTCCCCTGGTTAAAATATAACCATAAGTACACTTGGGAATTGCTAAGTTTATTTGAAACTCAGCAAGAACCCTCATTTCCCCCCTCAATCCATTTTCTCATGCATTTTGGACTCCTTCCGATGCACAAAACCCTTCATCACTCCGAAAATCCTCCCTCTAACGCTTTCTGACTCCTTCATAAAGCATAAAATCCTACCAAGTACCTTTAAAAATCCTTCCAAGGCATCAAAAATCCCTTTTTGGACTATCAGACCCCCTCTGATGCGATATTGTAATGGGGAGGGAAGTCATGTATTAAAGATAGCGCATAAAGTGTACCCCCGATTGGTTTGGCTGACAGCAATATCGTTGATCGGTGTATCGCTATGACAAAACAAAGCATGCATGCATGTTGCGGATATGGTCATCGCCGATGGTCTATTGCCGATCGCGTATTGACAATCGGCATTTCATGAATCCACACCATATATATATGGGCCTTGTCTCTTATCCTACCGCGTCACCCTACCACCTCACCTCTTCCTTTCTACGTCAGCCTGCCATCGTACTGCCACGTCATCACCCTGTTGTACTGCCACGTGACCCAGCTGACGTCATCCACCGTAACGCTCACTTCATGCTGACGTCACCCACTGAAAAAACGCGCAAGTGCAAAATCGAAGCTTTGGAAGCCCGGAATGAAAAACAGAGGCAGTTTTTGCTACAGGAAATAGGCCGAAATGGGGAATTGTTTTGTTCAACAGTCATTTTTGCACCGAAAAGGGAAGAAAAGGGCCGATTTAACAATTCTAGCATGTTAGCAGAGAGAGAGAGCCCCGATTCATGCATTAAAGAGTATCAAAAGTGTAAAGAGGCGAAAAGTCATGTCAAAGTGTATCAGTGTTGCGACAAAGTGTATCAGTGAAGATCTACCAACGGCCCGAAGCAGGAAAACATTAAAGAGTCCTCCAACAAAGTCAACAAAACAATAGATGCCATTTAAAAGCTCTCAAATCACAATTACTGCACATCAAAGTCACATGAGATCAGTGGACCAAAGCTCAAACCACAGTTATTGCAGAAGCACTGCACCAAGCCACTGAGGACACCATATTAACTCATTTTGATCCAGCTACCCCTGGCGTAGCTCAAAGTATATCTACTTGCATTTAATTTCAGCACAAGTTTAGGTTTGAAAATCTTTTTCCCGCAGACCTGTTTAGGTCGGTTGTAATAAATATTTTTGGATATTTACCCTATATATACAACCCTGAACAATGTAATGGGGTGGTGGGAGTTGGATGATTGATTAGCTGCAAGAGAGACTCGCTCTGTATATCTGATATTTTCTATGATCAAAGAATGCCTACAAGTTTGTAGAACGGACTGTTTGCTATGTTTAATGGTCAAAAAGTGACTATGGAATTCTTGTGCTGTTACATGACTCAATAAGTGCTTCTTACCTCCTCTGTTTTCCATTATTAAATCACCATCTAAACAACAGAAAGAAAGATTAGCTTAGTACTTGTTTAACTGCACTCTATGCTCAATTTCTATCGTTTCTTTATGTTTTCATATGTTTTAGGCATAAATATGGATTCTGCATGGCTCATATTTTCCCTAACTCACCATGTATGACAGTTATCTGGGGATTCTTAACTGCCCCTAGATAGAGCTCATTAGCCTTCCCTGTGTTAATCTGAGTGAGAGATTCTTAATTGCCTCTCATTCCTTATAATTTCATTTCATCTCTTTTAGCTTGAAGGTTGTTTTATGTATAGCCACCTTGCTCCATATTCCTATTGTGACCAAGAAACGCAACAACAGTCCTACTCCATGACTCCATGCCCAATGGTTTGAAACTTATCACACCATGCATTGCCTCTCTACTTAGAAGCATAGTCCTCCCATCCAAACACCACCCAAACACAAACAAAACCCCTTTTTGAACTCAATAACTAGCCTAAAATCATCATCAACAAAGCTAAATCATTAAGAGAGAGCCCTCTCTGATTGCGGGTGGGCTAGAACCTACAATCCAAAGATTAGTTTGTGGTTATCTCGGTCATATCCCTTTGGGAGCTTAGGGACAACCTGAGTGTTAACATAATCGTGACTCCACTAGGGAATTCCTCAGATAATCTCACAAACCAGTCCGAAGCTCCGCAGAGGAAGAATCCGACTTTTAAAAAAGCTTCTGTTTAACCTGTATTGTTAGAAAAATCCCCAAAAAACAAGTTAGAAGCTGGCTCCAAAAAAGCAGCCACATTATAAAAGATCAAATCCAAACCCAAAACCCCCAGCCGTTTTTGAAAATCCTAATATAATCCCTAAGATCCTTAGAAAACAAAAGCAACAAGAAGGTTTGACTGCTTCTAGTCCTGAAACAGTTCAGCCTAATGGTTTTTCAACCCATGTCAAAGTTTTATTTCGTTCAAACTCTACTTCCCCTTGTTCATCATCTACTTCTCCAAACATTGTTTCCACACCTCCATTCACTACACATACCATCGCTTCTACTCCTATTATTCCACTTATCCCTGTTGTTCCACTTATCCCTGTTGTTCCACTTATCCCTGTTAATATGGCTAATAGATATGCACCTTTACAGCTGCTTGCTAATCCCGGGGCTATGCCTCAGGATTACCAGACTAAAATAACTTATTTTGATGGCACAAATGCCTGCACAGCCCTTCAGAACACAAAGAAAATGCAGGACTACTTTGAGAGTTCTGAGATTGACGATGATAGTGTGAGAATGAATTTTTTTTTCCAAAGTTTGACCGGTGATGTCAGGACTTGGTTTAGAGCACTCCCATCCAATTCCATAATAGACTCGGAAGCCTTATATCAGTCATTTATCAACATATGGGAGAAAAAGAAAGACCCCTTGCACATACTATCTAAGTATGACACCATCAAAAGAGGCCCTCAGGAGACTATCTTGGATTACTGTGCAAGATTTAACAATGTTTATAATGCAATACCACAGAACTTAAGACCCCCACCTGGTCTTGCTTTGTACAAATTCCCTTATTGTTTTGATGCTGAAATTTCTTATCAGTTAAGGGAAAGATCCCCTCAAAACCTTGCACAGATGCAAAATTTTGCTGCTGGTGTAGAGGCAAACCTAATTGCCAAAAGAAACAAAGCTAGAACCAAGAGAAGAACTACCTTTAAGGAAGAACCCTCAACCTTAGACCAGAAACTAGATGCTATTATCAATGGCATGCATAGGCTGGGAGACAGAGTAGAGAGTGTTGATAGGAAATCATCATGGGAAGGACAACAGCCCAACACAACAAGGAACCCAAATTTTAGGAAAGCTCAGAACACAAATTCTAGAAGGGCCAGTCCCGTCCATGATATAAGACCTCCTTTCCAAGAAAACTATACAGAGACATCTACATCCAGTGAGCCAATAGAGGAGACTCACATGAACTTAATAGACTCGAAAAATGAGCAACAAATATTTCTTACTCATGAAGGCCAAGATGTAAATCGATTTCAAACTAAATCAAGAGAGTCTTTTGATTTTAAACAAGGCTATGATTATGTTGTGTATGAGGTCCACAAACAATATAATTTGAGAACAAGAACCATTGATATCCCTGCACCTAGCAAAACAAAAGACAACAAACAACTTAACAAAATTAAAGGCAAGGTTGTCATAACAGAACCAGCTGATATTTCTGTCTCAAAACCGCACCAAGTGACTGTAGAGGACATAGCAGACATACAACCTCCTATTGATCATCCTCTGCCTCCTCCTTCCTCGAAATAAAATTTGAACAACAATCCCAAAAATCTTCCCAAGACAGAAAAACCACAAACTCTCATTCACCATAACGTCGACAATCAAAAGGAAAACACAGAAAGTATTCTTGAAAAGGAGAAATCTGCTACTGTTAACACAAAGATTCCAGTGGAAAAACCATTTAGTTTAGAAGCAGAGACTGGAAAACTTAAGATATCCATTCCCCTCTCAGAACTTTCCAAGCATGATGTTTATAGGCAACAAATTCAAAGGTCACTTCAAATGCCAGAGGTTAAGGATGAGGTAAATGTTTTAGATGATACCCCTGAGCTGCTGTTTGGTCCAGAAGTTAATCGAAAATCAACATATGGATCTGTTCCACCCTTTTATATCAGTCTGCACATACATGACAAGATCTTGCATAATGCTATGTTTTACTTGGGTGCCTCACACAATCTTATGCCCAAAGCTGTAATGGAAAAGCTAAACCTTGATTTCACAAGACCCTACAAACATATATACTCCTTTCACTCAAGTCAGGTCAAGTGTTTAGGCTTAATTAAAGACCTTTGTGTGTCTTTAGTCCAATTTCCCAACAAGACAATCCTAATGGACGTAGTAGTTGCTGACATCCCAACAAAATATGGAATGCTCCTATCAAGGTCATGGGGAGCAAAACTCCAAGGATCCCTTCAACTCGACCTCTCTTATGCCACTTTTTTGTCTTTGCGCAACCAAAGGGACTGTACAGAGAAACACTCATGAAGTATGTGGTAAGTAATGAGGACAAGCCCCAAAATTTTCCAATTTACTCAATCCATTCTGATATGGATTCATTTATTCTTTTTAATGATGACACCAATCCTCCAACTAATGAGAAGCCTTTAGCTTTAGAGCTAGAGACATGCATAAATGAAGAATCGGTTGCCCATGCTCATGACTTGGTCACAACAATCAAGGCAACCAGCAAACCAGAAGAACCTCCTCAAACAGAAATTTTAAATCTGTCCAATCCTAAAATAACTGAAACTCTTAATACAAACCAAAAGAAATAAATTACATGGTATTTAGAGTTTGATGGTTTTGTGAACAAGTTAGGAGTAGGGCTAGGGGTATGGGTTCACAATACACATAACAATCATGCAGAAGGCCATGCCTACAGACTAAATTTTAGATGTACCAACAACATGGCAGAGTATGAAGCTCTCCTCCTAGGCCTAAAATTTCTCAAAGTTCTAGGAGCTACAAAAGTGTCCATTCTAGGTGACTCTGATTTAATCATACAACAAATGAAAGGTAACTTTCTTACTAATGACAATAGAATGAGGGCCTATAGGACTGCTGCCACAAAAATACTGACTACCTTCACTGAATCTGAGCTTGCCAAGATTTCTAGAAACCATAACATACATGCACATAGCCTAGCCACTTTTACTAGTACATGCAAGCTTCCCTTTGAGCCAAATCACCATTTTACTGCTAAGATAAAGAACCGACTGGCTGTCCCTGACAATATCAAACTCTGGGAAGTGTTTGAAAATGATGCCCAGATTAACAATTTCCTCACTCTTGAGGGTGATTTTTAAAATTTAAACATTGACATAGAGGCCATGGATGATTCCCAACAACAAACAAATGAAAATCAGCAGGGTGTGACAGCCGCAACAACACAACAAATCCTTAACCCAACTGTTTTTGACAATGCAAACATAGAAGAGCTGAAACAAATGCATTTAGAGGAAACAACCAAAGCAGAGGCCGAGTTCATTAATCTAAAGGATAATTTTTTGCTTGCTAGCCTCACTCCATTAGAAGACATGTTTGATGATAATGATATCCCCAAAAAGCCAGAAATGGAGCCTCTAAATGTTGCTATAGAAGAACACAACATAGGGACAACAGAGAAGCCCAAAATGATTAAATTGTCCAAAAATTTGCCCCCTGATAAAAAACCAAAGTATGTGGATTTGTTCAAAGAGTTCCAAGATGTATTTTCTTGGAGTTATGAGGACTTGAAGTCCTATGACACCTCAGTGATTCAACATACCATTCCCTTAAAACCAAATAAAAAACCATTCAACTAGAAACTTAGAATAATTAACCCTATGCTTCTTCCCCTCATTGAGAAGGAAGTGAAAAGAATGTTTGAAGCTGGTATCATAGCACCCACCAGATTTTCTGAATGGGTATCCAATCTGGTCCCCACAAGGAAAAAATCAAGGGAGATCAGATTGTGTGTAGATCTAAGAAATTTAAACCAGGTCTTTTTAAGAGACCACTATCCTTTGCCTAAAATGGACCACATCCTACAAAGAGTAGTGGGGTCATCTAGAATCTCTTTACTAGATGGATTTTCAAGTTTCAATCAAATACTTGTTCACCCAGATGACCAAAACAAGACAACCTTTACCATGCCCTGGGGAACATTTAAGTATGTTAAAATGCCTTTCGTCTTAAAGAACGCTGGTGCTACCTTTCAAAGGGTAATGGATATTGCATTTTCCAAGGAAATCCATGAATTCCTTGTTGTCTATCTGGATGACTTAACCCCTTTCTCCAAATCCGATCAAGAGCACCTCAAACATTTAAGGAAAATCTTCATAACATGCAGGAAATATGGCATTTCTTTGAACCCCAAGAGGTCCTTGTTTGGCCTTGAGGAGGGTAAGTTGTTAGGCCACATCATCTCAAGAGATGGTATCAGGATTGATCTGGAAAGGATCCAAGCCATCCTTCAAATTCCATACCCGAGAAACATAAAAGAGTTGCAAGCATTCCTTGGAAAGATCAATTTCCTAAGGAGATTTATCCCAAATTTAGCCAAACTAATAAGATTGTTAAGCAACATGTTAGAAAATGATGCCAAGGTAAGATCGTCTCTTGAAACCAAGCAGGCTTTTGAGAGTATCAAAGCTGCCTTGACTCAAACGTCTGTACTCACAAGTCCACAATTTGACAAAGATTTTATCATTTTTTCTTTTGTATCTGAGCACACTATAGCGGCTGTCCTTCTACAAAACGATGACCAAGGAAATAAAAAACCAATCACATTTTTTAGCCGAGCCTTAAGATATGCACCCTTGAAATACCAAATCATGGAGAAGTAGGCCTATGCCCTTGTCAAGGCCATAAAAGACTCCAGAGTGTATATTTTATATTCACATGTGATTGCCTATGTCCCAAACTCTGTTGTAAAAGACATATTAACTCAAGAGGGACTAGAAGGCAGAAGAGGCAAGTGGATTGCCAACATTCTTGAATACGACATTGAGATAAAACCCACAAAACTGATAAAGGGACAGGGTCTAGCCAAGCTAATGTCATAAACAAATTTTCAATACTTAAACATCAACCAACTGGACAATGAACAGGAGCTGGCGACTCCATAGATCAGTGAAACCTTTTTACAATCCCCATGGTATGCTGATATTTGTTATGTATTGTTAAACCTGTGTGCTCCCCCAGGGTTGTCTAGAACCAAAAAGAGATTTTTAAAAATGAAAGCATCAAAGTTTTGTGTCTTAGACGGTGCTCTGTTTTGGAGAAATCATGAAGGAATATTGCTAAACTGTTTAGCTATAAATGAAACTAACAACATCATGAAATAATTCCATGTAGGGGACCGTGGAGGGCATCTATATTGGAAGTCCACTGCTGACAAGATTTTAAGGGCAGGTTATTATTGGCCCTCTCTATTTGGAGATGTCAAAAAATTTGTTGTTTCATGTCACAAATGCCAAACCTTTGAAGGAAAAAGAAAACTGATGCCTTTTCCACTTAAGCCCATCTCAACCGAAAAGTCTTTTCAACAATGGGGTCTTGACTTCATAGGTGAAATCCATCACTCTTCTTCAGGCCAGCACAAGTGGATTTTAACAGCCACCGACTATTTCAACAAGTGGATTGAAGCCATCCTATGTAGGCAAGCCAATGACTCCACTATTATCTGATTCCTTGAGGACAATATCCTTTCCAGATTTGGCTACCCTGAGAAAATCATCACTGACAATGTTGTTGCCTTCACATCTAGAAAAATGATCAACTTCTGCCATAAATTTCATATTTCCTTGGGCCACTCTACATCCTACTACCCTCAAGGTAATGGCCTAGCCGAATCATCCAACAAAAGCCTCATCAACATCATAAAGAAAGTGCTGGAAGAAAACAAAAAGAACTGGCATAGGAAGCTCACAAATGCCTTGTGGGCAGACAAACTTTCAACCAAGAGATCCATTGGGATGAGCCCCTATGAGCTAGTATATGGCATGGAAGCCAAATTTCCTTCATCTTTGGGCATTCCTACTATCAAACTGTTACAGGAAATTCAGGCTCAACCAAATGACATTCAAAGGAGAATCAATCAGACCATTCATCTTCAGCAAACAAGAGAGAAAGTGTATGACAGAGCTCAGATTTTGCAGGAGAAGCTCAAAAAGATGTTTGATAAGAGAACCAAGAATGAGGATTTTTGTGTTGGCAGCAAAATTCTAAGGTGGGATTCACAAAGAGAAGACAAGGGAAAAAATGCAAAATTTGATTTTCTTTGGAAAGGTCCATTCATTATCAGCGTTGTGCAAGGCAATAATACATATTTCCTCAAAACTGTAGATGATAGCATAGCTGAAGAGGGCCCTGTAAATGGCCAAATGTTAAAGCATTATCATGATCCCTTTTGTTAAGAATCTCCCAACGGTATTTTGTCGGTATATAAATGCTTGTATATAGCAGCACTTTGATTAAACTTTTGTGTAACAGTCCAAATGATAGAGTACGCAGAAGAAAGCAGGCAGTGCTATATAGTTCACAAGAAATTCAGTTGAGGGAAAGTGTTTTTCTCATTTCAAAATTCCAACTATCTAATAGTCAGCACTAAGAAATTTCAGTCTACAGCTACAATAGAAGATCAAGGCAGTCTGACCTGCTATTCTTGGCTTTCCACAAGGAAAATCCATCCCCAAGTGGAGCCACTGTAAGCCTCCTATTGCAGCAAGTTACTCATGTTTCATGATTGACATTTTTTACATGCCAAATATGTCATCCTTTGCATGCTACAATGTTCCATATTTGCTACAAAGGCCAAATAAGGAGGCCATGAGAGTGTGCTAGTCTAAATGCCACTGTTGTGTTCCAATTTTGATGTGCTATTCCGTTTTTGAAGAATTTTCAGATAAAGGGAGGTCCAAACAGTTCAACCTTGGTCTCCCTAGGTTTCAATTTCTTGTTTTAGAATGTAGAGAATGAACATTTGACCAAACAGATTAATCTTGGCAGATTCTTAGACAGGTAGAGAATTAAGGAGCTCAGCTGCTTAATCTGGGCCCTTGGAAGAAATAAGGGTAGTTTTTAGATGGGAGAACAGAAAAAAGAAAAAGTTCAAAAGCTAGGTCTGCAACTCCAAAGTGCACCCAAACCAAAAAGAAGAAAAAATGCTAGGTAAGTAGGCTGGGTAGGTAGTTTTGAGGTTGCAGAATGTTGACTTGTGATCAATTTCATGTTTTCAAGTGTCATATCTATTCAAGTCACAAATGGCAGGCAATTTCCATTTGAAATACTCCAAGCGAGACATGACTAACCTCCCCCTTCTTCCTTATTCCCTAAATCACTCACTAACTCCCCTAAAAGAGGTCAAGATCTGCTTGATATCTCTTAGTTTCATCATTTTCATATCAATTTGCCTTGGTAAAGATCTTCTTTACTCAAGGAATGTTCATTCCCTTTATGAATCATGTTCACCCTAATAGCCTAAGATTCACATACTTAGCGCTTTCTTACCACTTATCATATTAACTACTAATTTTACTATGTAGCTCCCTATCTATCTCCCTTTCCCCTACTAAAACTATGTTAATAACTCCCCTATATACTTATTCCCTTCCCCTGGTTGAAATATAACCATAAGTACACTTGGGAATTGCTAAGTTTATTTGAAACTCAGCAAGAACCCTCATTTCCACCCTCAAACCATTTTCTCATGCATTTCGGACTCCTTCCGATGCACAAAAGCCTTCATCACTCTGAAAATCCTCCCTCTAATGCTTTCTGACTCCTTCACAAAGCATAAAATCCTCCCAAGTACCTTTAAAAATTCTTCCAAGGCATCAAAAATCCATTTTTGGACTATCGGACCCCCTCTGATGCGATATCGCAATGGGGAGGGAAGTCGTGTATTAAAAACAACGCATGAAGTGTACCCCTGATTGGTTTGGCTGATAGCGATATCGTCAATCGACGTATCACTATGAAAAAACAAAGCATGCATGCGCGCTGCCGATATGGTCATCGCCGATGGTCTATTGCTGATCGCATATCGGCAATCGGCGTTTCATGAATCCACACCATATATATATGGGCCCTGTCTCTTATCCTGCCGCGTTACCCTGCCACCTCACCCCTTCCTGCCTGTTTTAGCTTGCCATCATACTGCCATGTCATCACCTTGCCATACTGCCACATCACCCGGCTGACGTCATACTGACGTCATCCACCGTACCGCTAACATCATCCGTCGTACTGTTGACGTCACCCGCTGAAAAAACGGGCAAGTGCAAAATCGAAGCTTCGGAAGCCCGGAATGAAAAAAAGAGGTAGTTTTTGATGCACAATTAGTGCATAGCGCTAATCACGCATCGCTATGGGAAATAGACCGAAATGGGGAATCTTTTTGTTCAACAATCATTTTTGCGCCGAAAAGGGCAGAAAAGGGTCGATTTAACAGTTCTAGCATGTCAGCAGAGAGAGAGAGCCACGATTCAAGCATTAAAGAGTATCAGAAGCAGAAAGAGGCCAAAACTCATGTCGAAGTGTACCAATGTTGCAGCAAAGTGTATCAGTGAAGATCTATCAGCAGCCTGAAGCAGGAAAACATTAAAGAGTCCTCCAGCAAAGTCAACAAAACAATAGATGCCATTTAAAAGCTCTCAAATCATAGTTACTACACATGAAAGTCACATGCGATTAGTGGACCAAAGCTCAAAGCACAGTTATTGCAGAAGCACTACACCAAGCCACCGAGGACACCATATTAACTCATTTTGATCCAGCTGCCCCTAGCGCAGCTCAAACGATATCTACTTGCATTTAATTTCAGCACAAGTTTAGGTTTGAAAATCTTTTTCCCGCAGACCTGTTTAGGTCGGTTGTAATAAATATTTTTGGATATTTACCCCATATATACAACCCTGAACAATGTAATGGGGTGTTGGGAGTTGGATGATTGATTAGCTCCAAGAGAGACTCGCTCTGTATATCAGATATTTTCTATGATCAAAGACTGCCTACAAGTTTGGAGAATAGACTGTTTGCTGTGTTTAATGGTCAAAAAGTGACGATGGAATTCTTGTGTTGTTACATGACTCAATAAGTTCTTCTTACCTCCTCTGTTTTCCATTATTAAATCACCATCTAAACAACAGAAAGAAATATTAGCTTAGAACTTGTTTAACTGCACTTTATGCTCAATTTCTTCCATTTCTTTATGTTTTCATCTGTTTTAGGCATAAATATGGATTCTGCATGGCTCATATTTGCCCCAACTCACCATGTACGACAGTTATTCGGGGATTCTTATCTGCCCCTAGATAGAGCTCATTAGCCTTCCCTCTGTTAAGGTGAGTGAGAGATTCTTAATTGCCTCTCATTCCTTATAATTTCATTTCATCTCTTTTAGCTTGAAGGTTTTTTTATGTATAGCCACCTTGTTCCATATTCCTATTGTGACTAAGAAACACAACAACAGTCCTACTCCATGACTCCATGCCCAATGGTTTGAAACTTATCACACCATGCATTGCCTCTCTACTTAGAAGCATAGTCCTCCCATCCAAACACCACCCAAACACAAACAAAACCCCTTTTTGAACTCAATAACTAGCCTAAAATCATCATCAACAAAGCTAAATCATTAAGAGAGAGCCCTCTTTGATTGCAGGTGGGATAGAACCTGCAATCCAAAGATCGGTTTGTGGTTACCTCGGCCATATCCCTTCAGGAGCTTAGGGACAACCTGCGTGTTAACAAATCCTATACCCTCCTACCCAACCCTTGCTAGAACATGATCTACCTCTCTAGTTGGAGGAGAAAGATGAGGATGAAGTCTATTGTACACCACTTTGTGCATTAGAAACCGTCATGAGGGGAAAACCAAAAGATGAGGATGATATGATTGAAAATTTGATTAGGAATCCATCTCCCAGTGTATTACCCTTAGAGGAGATAGTGAGAGAAACCCAAAACAACCCCTCAACTAATCTCTATGTGGCTGACTCCACTCCTCTCCATGTTAAGAATATAGAGTTCAGCCTAGAAGGAACCTTGAAAACCAATCCATCCCTATCCACTTCGGAGGAGAAAAAACTTTGTAGCTTGCTGAGAAAACGCATGAATCCCTTCACTTGGAATTATAAGGAGATGAAGGGAGTGCACCCTTTAGTATGTACTCATCACATATACATCAAGGAGGATTGTAATCCAGTCATATAGCCTCAAAGGAGGATGAATCCAACACTTAAGGATATTGTTAAGAAAGAACTACAAAAATTGCTTGATGCAGGATTCATCTATCCCATCTTTGACAGTGAATGGGTCTCTCCTTTTGTGTTAGTGCCAAAGAAAAATGGTAAGTTTAGAATATATATCGACTATCAGGAATTGAACAAAGCCACTAAAAAGGACCATTTTCCTTGACCTTTCATAGATCAAGTGTTAGACAGTCTGGCTAGGAAAAAGCTTTTCTCTTTCCTAGATGGGTTTAGCAGGTACAATCAGATTCAAATCAGCCTGGAAGACCAAGATAAGACCACTTTCACTTGTCCTTGGGGTACCTTTGCATACCAGGTCCTTCCTTTTGGTTTGTGTAATGCTCCTGCCACTTTCCAAAGAGCGGTATTGAGTATATTTTCTGAATTAGTTCATGATGCAGTAGAGATATACATGGATTACTTTACTCATTATGGCTCTAACTTTCAGGAAGCTTTATCTAACCTAGTAAAAGTTCTAGAAAAATGTATCGAGATGAACCTGTCCCTCAATCTAGAAAAATGTGAATTTTTTATGACTAAAGGGACTGTGCTAGGTCATGCAATATCTCAACAAGGACTACAGGTGGACCCCAACAAAATTGCCATCATCCAAAGGGCCCCACCTCCTCAAAAGGTGAGAGATATCAGAAGTTTCCTAGGCTTAGTTGGGTATTACCGAAGATTCATTAAATATTTGAGCAAGCTAGCCTCTCCGTTGTTTGGTATTTTAGGTAAAGATGTTGAATTTATATGGTTGGAAAACTGTCAAGAAGCCCTAGATACCTTGAAGAGAAAACTTGTGACTGTCCCAATTTTGAGAGGCCCAAACTTGGCCCTACCTTTCCACATTCACACAAATTCCTCAAACAAAGAAATAGGAGCAGCCTTAGGACAAATTGATGAAAAGTTGCCTTATGCCATATATTTTATAAGCAAAAAATTGTCAAAAGAAGAGTTAAACTACACAGTGATCAAGAAGGAACTCCTAGCTTTTGTGCATTCCTTAAACAAATTCAGATATTATATCACAGGCTATCAAACCTTCGTGCACACTGATCATGTTGCAATTAGATATTTGATGAAAAAACCAGATGTAAATGCTCACATTATTAGATGGTTTCTTTACTGTAGTAGTTTGATCTGGCCATTATTGATAAGCCTGGTAAAGAAAATGTGGCTGCTAACTTTTTGTCTAGAGTAAATTTGCCTGCAAGTGAAGAAAGAATGGTGGATAAAAAAATTCCAGATGAACCTTTGTTTTCTATCTCAGTACTCTCTCCATGGTTTGCTGATATAGAAAACTACTTGGTTTCAGCATAGTTTTTGCCACACCTGTCCTCAAAAGAGAAGAGAAAGACAGTAAGGAAAAGCACCCCTTTTACCTGGATTGGGGGTAATCTCTTCAAACTTGGCCCAGATGAGATCTTGAGAAGATGTGTGAGGGAGGAGGAAGTCTTTGACATTATCCTGTCCTATCATGATAGGCCTTGTGGAGGTCATTTTGCAGCAAAAAGAACTACCTTCAAGATATTTCAAGCAGGCTACTACTGGCCCACTCTTCATCAAGATGTGAGGAAATACACCAGCCAATGTGATCGGTGTCAAAGGATGGGGAAACCTACTCCAAAGGATGAGATGCCCATGCAACCTCAAGTGACCTTTGAGCCATTTGAGAAGTGGGGCATGGAATTTGTGCGTCCTATCAGCCCTCGTTCAAAACAAAAACAATACATCATTGTATGCAGCGATTACCTGACAAAGTGGGCAGAAACAAAAGCAATAAAAGTAGCAACAGAGGAAAAAGTAGCTGATTTTTTTAGAGAAAACATATTCTACAAGTTCAGGTATCCAAGAGAATTGGTCACAGATCAAGGCAATCAGTTCACTTCCAATTTGAATGAATACCTGCTCACATGTCATAAAATCAAGCACAGGACTTCCACCCCTTACCATCCACAAGCCAATGGGTAGGTGGAAGTCACTAATAGAGCTTTGGAAGGGATCATGACTAAGGTAGTGAGCAGCAGCAGAAAAGACTGGGCAAACAGATTAGTTGAGGCCACCTGGGCCTACAACACAACATGGAAGACCACTACAGGTTTCACACCCGATGAACTGGTCTATGGGAAGAAGGCTTTACTGTCAATAGAATTTGAATTCAATACACTAAGGATGGCAGCTCAGCTAGACCTATACCTTAGCCATGCACAGAATAAAATATTACTCCAGCTCAATGGATTGGATGAACAAAGGGCATTCTCCACATAGAGGTAGTTCAGCTTCAAAGGAAGATATGGCGTGACAAAAATATCAAGGAGAAGCAATTTCAAGAGGGAAATTTGGCACTACTCTATGATTCAAGATATAAAGAGTTCAAAGGAAATCTAAGGACAAGATGGTTGGGACCCTACACTGTGAAAAGATGCAATGACAATGGTTCAGTTTTGATCAAAACCATTGATAATGAAGCCATCCCCATGGTTACCAATGGACATCGGTTGAAAGTTTACAAGAAGCCCCTCTCCAAGCGAGAGTTCATTGAAGATTTGAATAAGACAGTGATGGTAGTGTAGCATGTCTTAGCCTCCACTTCACCCACTCACTGAAGGAAAAAGCAAAAATAAGGACTCAAGTGAAAACCTCCATGAGGCGCTTGAGTCTCATCATTGGGTTGAAAACCTCTCTTGAGGCAGCCCAGTGATGTCAAAAGAAAAAAATAAAAGAAAAAGAGAATAAGATCCCTAGATGAAAACCTCCCTTGGAGGCACCTAGGGAATGCAATTAGGGTGAAAACCTCCTTGAGGCGCCTTTGTTGTTTTCAAAAAAAAAAATAGAAAGAAAAGAAAAAAGAAAATTGAATTTTAATGGGTATTACAGGCTTGCGGGAGGACTACAGAGATTAAGATGCCACAGAGCCCTGACATTCATACCAGCACCTATCTTATCTCCTCCACACTCTTCTATTTCAGTTCTGACATTTCTTTCACCCCAATGTGCTTATTTTTCAGAAACTGTGTGTTCTATAGGAGGCTTTGTGTTTTCTACAAGAGGCTCTATAAGACTTACAGAGAGCTAGAAATGAATATAAGAAGCAGTTTGAGGGGCAAGGAAGCTTCAGGAAGAACATATTAACCCTCCTATAGTCTTAAATCCTCCTTTCCATCCATTCCACACTTGCATCACACCCCAATCATCATTTTTATTCCTATCCCAGAAAAACACAAAAGAAACAATTTTTAGTAAAGAGAAAAAAAAACAAAAATAAGAGAGGAAACAACACCTTAAATCTCACCTCCAACTTACCTATTACCTCTACATAGCAATCTACATTTCTGGCATCATCCTCACAACTCCCAGCACCAAAAGAAGTTGAAGATTCAAGGGGAGAAGCAACTACATGAGCTCTTGTAGGAATTCATGTAGCAGTTGATCCCGTTAAAATCCAGCCACAACAGTAAAAGAAGTGAAACCATGAGGATTGAAGGAGACATGTGAAGCTTAGATCCAACCAAAGGATACCCGCACAAGACAAACAACCACACATCAGCAAGTAAACAGCATGCATCAAAGGAAATGCAGGCATGTAGCAATAGAAAGATCCAAAATACCTCACAGCACATGCATTCGAATCACAGGTAAGTGACTAACCCACTCCTCTATTTGCATTTGTGTAATTGAAAGATATGCATGAGAAACGATATGGTTGAGGTTGAATGAGGAAAAGGTGGCCAGTTAGCTTAGCCACCTTCATCTAGTTGACTGCACTCATCCAAAGATGTCACCCACACGTGTGCATGGTCAACTCAAGAGAGATGTCAAGGAAAGGTAGTGGAGGGTGTGTAAACTTTGATGCAATGATGAGAGGTGATTGCGGGGAGGAACCATGATGACAAGGTAGGTGGGGAACAATGGTCCAAATATGGCCAACGTACACTTTTTCCAGCTCACCCCCATCACCGAAAATATCCAAAAAGAGTAATAAGTACTCCTCCTCGAGCACTCTCACCACCTTTTCCTTCATTCTCTCCTCGTAAACTAAGCTGCAACAGACTCCTTTTCCCCCATAGCCTCAAAACCATCATTCTCCATCGATCTCTCCCATCCTTCCACTCTCATTGTTCTCTACAGGAGCACTTAGAGGTTCTACAGGAGCACCTACAACCAGTTCTATAGGAGGGGCAGTGAGTTGTTTTGAAGAAGAAAACCTGGGTTTTTAGCATGATTTCTGGCCTGAGGAGGTAGTTTCCATGCATACCCACCTTGATTATCAGTATATGCAAGAAATGATATCAATTGAAGGAGTAACTAAGTCCATAGAATAAGGAGAACTACATAAAAAAATCTGCCTGTTAAAAAAAAAAAAAAAAAAAAACATAGTTTTCCTGTTTTCTTCAAAAATATTGTCTCCATCTCCACATTTGGTGTTCCAAAGTGGTATAAAAACAATGACAGGAGGGTTCATGAGGAAGGAGCCCACCAATTCCACCAATCTCCATGAACATCCCCAAGTAGTGGCCATATTCACAAGGGAAAATTGGATGAACGTTTTTGAGAAATTCCGAGGGTTTGATGAGAAATTTGCCCAAGAATTTTCCCTCTCTTTAGTCCCTCACTCAAGAACACATGCCACTATAACTTTTATAGGTCTTTCCATGGAGATAACCCCTGAATTTATCAGTAGGGTTACTACCCTTCTTCTTGGATTACCTTGGAGCAAAGATGAAAAACCAATTGGACAGGTTGCCAAGAAAAACTTCTTCCAAAACAATGAAACCCCTGTAGAGGATAAAAATGGCATTAGAAGGGCTAGCATACCATACCCTTGGAATGAGGTTAGTTACGAAATCATCAAATACATTTCCTTTGAAGGGAGGTACAACATAGTCTATGGTTACCATTTTAGAATCCTTCATGAACTAAGATATGGCATGGACACTCCAAC
>APFE030333729.1:102703-132954 GCA_000404065.3 Pinus taeda
ATGCACATTAACACCCCCCACCCTCACCCCCACCGAGGGTGGGGGTCGGGGGTGTTAATGTGCAATGCACATTAACACCCCCCACCCCCACCCCCACACTCCTGCTATCATAAAAGGTAAACTCTCTGTTTTATTGAAAGAAAAGTTTAAAGATGGAAATGCTATGTATGTAGATAGTCTAAAGCATAGCCTGTTGAGTGTCAGTCAAATGTGTGATTAAGGAAATGAAGTGGTGTTTCGATCAAATGGATGTGTTGTTCGTGAGCTTGATACTGGAGAAACCATGATCGAAGGTACAAGAACTCCAAACAACTTACACATATTCAAGGGAGGACAACAATAGTGTTATCTAAGCAAAAATTATGAAAACTGGCAACGACATAGAAGATTGGGATATCTAAGCTTTTCTCAAATAAGAAAAGCATGTAGATTCTAGGTTGTTCGTGATCTTCCAAATATCATCATTCCTAAAAATACAATATGCAAACCATGTCAATTCAGTAAGCAAACTAGATCTCACTTCATTGAAAAAGAAGGGTCAGCTAGTAAGCCTCTTGAACTTGTTCATACTTATTTATGTGGACCATCAAGGAAAAAGTCACCTCGTGGAGAAGAATACTTTATTTTGTTCATTAATGATTTTTCCATAATGTGTTGGATATGTCTTCTAAAGCATAAAGATGAAGCATTTGAAAAGTTAAAAGCATTCAAAGCTTTGGTTCAAAATGAATAAGATTGCAAAATCAAATGCCTCAGATCTGATCGAGGAGGGGAATTTACCGCAGATGAATTCTTTGACTTTTGTGAACAACATGGAATAAAAGGGTAGTTCTCCACCGCAAGGAATCCATAGCAAAATGGAGTGGTAGAAAGGATGAACAGATCTGTTCAACAAATGGCTCAAGCTATGCTAGATGAACCCGGAACTCCTCCAACCTTTTGGGGTGAAGTTGCATTCGCCGTCGTAACTATTCTCAAGCAAGAAAATTTTCAAGTAAACAACACTCAAACTCCACATGAACTTTGGTATGGTAAGACTCCTACTGTAAAATACTTTAAAGTTTTTGGAAGAAAATGTTATATCAAAAGGATTGATGAAAGAATTGGTAAGTTTGAGCCCAAAGAAGATGAAGGTATTCTTCTTGGTTACTCTTCCCGAAGTAAAGGATATAAATGTTATAATAAAAGGGTTGGGAAAATTGTTGAAAGTGTTGATGTTGTAGTTGATGAAGCGTGCAAAAATCCAAAACAGATAAAAACCGAAGATTATGACAATGAAGAAGATGGAGATTATTTTCCCACATCAAATCACAATGATTCTAAAGAAGAAACCAATGAAGCACCGGAAGAAGAGATAACGGTAGAAGAAAAGACTCCGTCCAGGTATGTTTGGAAAAACCATCCAGAAACTCAAATTTTATGGGAAAAAGATGCAGGTGCACAGACAAGAAGAACTATTACAGAAACCTCAAGCTATCTAGCATTATTATCCTCCACCAAACATCAAAATATAAATGAAGCATGCAAAGATGAATGTTGGGTCAAGGCCATGAATGAAGAACTTGAGCAAATTGAAAAGAATAATACTTGGGAATTAGTTCCTAGACCTCATGATAAAAATATCAAGGAACTAAATGGATATTCAAAAACAAGATGAATGAAAATGGAGAAGTTATTAGAAACAAGGCCAAACTTGTTTGTAAAGGGTATGCTCAATAAGAAGGTATATATTTTGAAGAAACTTTTGCATCTATTGCTAGACTTGAAGCCATAAGGATGTTTGTTACTCTTTCTAGTTTTTAGAAATTCAAAGCATACGAAATGGATGTAAAATCTACTATCCTTAATGGAGACTTAGAAGAAGAAGTCTATATTGAACAACCAGAAGGATTCATTCTTGGAAATGATGCAAAACTTGTATGTAGACTCAGAAAGGCTCTCTATGGTCTAAAATAGGCTCCAAGGACCTGGTATTATCGCCTTGACAAATATCTACACCAACAGGGTTTTTCAAAAGGGTCAGCAGATAGCAATCTATATACAAATATTGACACTGATAAATTGCTAATAATTGTTGTTTATGTTGATAATATCATTTTTGGTAGTAATGAAGAATCCAAGAGTCAAAATTTTGCTTCAATAATACAACAAGAATTTGAAATGTCCTTGCTTTGGTGAACTTACCTATTTTCTTGGTCTACAAGTTCGACAAAATAAAGATGGTATTTTTCTTTCACAAACCAAATATCTCAAACAGATCTTGAAAAAGTATGGCATGGAAGATTCTAAACATATCTGTACCCCAATGGTAACAGGATGCAGTCTCAGCTCAAATGATGAATTAGCAGTAGTACATCAACCAACTTACAGATCCATGATTGGCACTCTACTGTATCTAACAGGTACCCAACCTGACATCATGCATGCAGTAGGAATAGTTGGAAGATTCCAAGCAAATCCAAAAGAATCACACCTTCAAGCGGTCAAAATGATTTTCAAATATCTTCAAGGAACATGGAACTTTTGTTTATGGTATCCTAGAGATATAGATCTTAATCTTCATGCATATACAGATGCATATTGGCTAGGAAGTGTTGATGACATAAAAAGCACTAGTGGTGGTGCATTCTATATGGGTTCCAGGTTAGTGTCTTGGTTTAGCAACAAACAAAGTTCAATTGCGTTATCTACAGCTGAGTAGAACATGTGGCTGCTGCATCTTGGTTGACACAACTACTTTGGATGATGCAAACATTGTAAGACATTCAGATCACATGCACTCCACCCATCTCCATTCTATGTGATAATACAAGTGCCATCAGTATTTCAAAGAATCTAATCATGCACTCCAAGACCAAGCACATACCCATCAAATACCATTTTTTACATGAACAAGTGCTTGAACAAAAGGTCGAATTGGAATATGTTCCCTCCAAAGATAGCTTGATGGTATACTCACTAAACCACTTACCAGAGAGACATTTGAATATCTCAGACAAAATCTGGGAGTAGTTGCTGCATCATCCTATTGTTAAATCAATTATTTCAGAGAAAGGTGATTATATGCGTGTTTCCTAAAGTGAATTCGTGTACACACACAAGTTTCTGTGGGTCAAGGAGCGTATATGTTTTTCAGGCAAGAAAAACAGCGCGACAGGCTCTGATATGGGTGCTCTAACTGATATTGATGATATGCTTTTCTCATTAGTTTTATTTGACTAACAAAGATGGCTTGATCTTTGACTTGTTAACAATTCACAGGTAGAACCAGTTCAAGGGGAGCATTAGCCTTCATGTACATTCAACATTGTTGGCATTATGGTTGTTGAGTCCTGCTATGGCTTCAGATATTTATACAATTGGCAGCTCAAGTCATGTAAAAGTCTAGGGTGTGATATGTCTTGTCATACATTTGAATGGGTCCTCTTGGACAAGTGATGTAATTTAGATCCCCACTTTACATGGGATGGATGATGTAATATTTCTTGTTTTTTTCATGTATAAACAATTGGTATATCCCCACCTGGTTGGGATATGGATGTATGTATGAGTCATTGGTGATAAGAAGGTCATTGGTGATGTATGAAAATCTTTTTGCAGACTTTTCTTATGCTCAGGGGGAGCATGGAATCAATCATGGGAGTTCAATCAGTACATTTCAGCATATCAGAGAATTCAACATGTACTCAGGGGGAGCATGACCTTTTTCCCTCAATGTCAAGGGGGAAGAGTGACTTGGTGTTGTTGTTGCCATCAAGTCCAAAGGGGGAGATTGTTGGCATTATGATACAGGTGTTGATACAGGTGTTGTACTTGATGGAAACTCACTCAAATGAAAGATCACAGTACAGTAGGTTAATAGCAAATAATTATAGATCAGACTACACAGAATGAAGAAAGAGAGGTATATGCAGGTTCACCTTGACCATGTTTCATATACACGTAGGTTCACTAACCACAAGTAGTGTATACGTACACATGCACTTTCATAGAAGGAAAAGTGTGTATACCTTAGAAAACTAAGTATTTGGTCCATGGTATTCTGATCCATGGTATTGGTCCAAGGTATCTGGTCCAAGGTATGGACCCTAGGTATTTGGTCCAAGGTATTGGTCCTAAGTGGTTTTGGTCCATGGTATTGAGAAAGGCCTAAAACAATAAAATGAGGAGAAGATCATTAGGCCAAGTGTGCAAGTATCAAATATCTGATGAAGTGTGAGATCTAGTATGTAGGATATTGGCTTATGGTGTTATGCTTGATCTGAACCAAGGATGAACCTTAGCAGTTGATGAAGGATAAGATATAATGATGGATCAGGGTCTTAAGGCTTGAAATGAATTATCATTATGTGGTTTGATCATGTATAGTCTAGATTTGAAAACAGATGCATGTGTTATTCTATAAATATTATGATCTGGGTATAACTGAAGTATGGAATATCTTCAAAATTATGAATTAATATTTGCAGATGTATACGCTGGTTGGCTTTGAGAAAAGAATGTATACACACAAGTTCGACACATGGAAGTAGCATATACCTTATAAAGTATGTTTCAGTTATTTTTGTTTGCTGTTGCAGAGTTCTGGGTTCTAGTTATCGTATTCTGGTGACAGTATTCTAAATGATCAGATTGATTGTGGTTTAACGATGGGTCGTTAAAAGTGATTGATTGATTCAGTTGTGGTTGATTCAGAAAATGATGATTGAGTTTCAGTGATTGGTTGATGTAGATGTATTTGATGATTGAATTGCAGTTATGATGTAGTTGATGGATCCAGTTTGAAAATTTATGAAACATGGTCCTTGGAGGAAGAAAGAAGGTTGTAGCCTTCTGTTGGGTAGTGAAAGCCCTGCGCAGTGGTCATGGGGCACGAAGCCCACAATTTTGGGTAAAGATTCTGCGAGAAGCATGGAATGCGATGTGTAGTAGGTCAAAGTCAAAAGGGTAGTCTGCCTAAAAATAATGTAAAGAAATGTAAGTTGAGTTGGCCCGTCAATGCGTCACGGTCCATGGAAAGGTATAAATAGAGCGAGGCTCTATGGGTAGAGGTACCTAAGATTTGGTTATGATCTAGATGTAATGGGTTTTTGAGAAAAGCAATCGGTAAGCATATGTAAGTCCGAGTCGAGAGTGTGGGTAGTGGGTAGAGGCTCTACAGCTATGTGCGCAGAGGGCTAGAAGAGTCTGCAGCTGTGTGTGTGAACCCCTGCAGCTGAGTAGGGAAGATCTAGATGTATTGGTGAAGAAAGGAAGTAGAGATAAGTTGATTTGACATAATTCTGTGTTAATCTGAAGTATTTCGGATCTAGTTTGTTTTGGAATGATTAATATTATTTTTTGATCTATGTGCATCTACTTACATTTTGAATACATATGAAACGGTTAATCTAAATATGAGAACTGGGTAAAGTTAATAATTGTTTGCTTAAAGGCCCTTCTAAGTAATACTTCATCACATAAAGTAAATCTGTAAACAACACGCTAATAACTAGTAAAGAGTGTTCTGGGTTTAGATCTATGTGGAGCAGGCCAACACGACACTTCAAGAGGTTGCATGAACCCTCCAGATCACATATAGATACCCCAAAGGTGTGGAAACCTGGTTCCAGCACCCTCCCCTGCTACCTCGGGTGAGACCACAATCCGCACTCCGCGGATTGTTGCCAAAAGGACTAGTAGTTGTGGGATTTGCTTGGCTAAATAATTCTTCTGAACCTGGGTCAGGCCCATATAAGCCAACTAATGGTTCCGTTGTTAGGACTGGGATTTGCCTAAGGGGTGTCTGATGTTGGAACATTGGAACCTGACAGAGAAATAGACTGAGAAGTGGTTGGATCGGGTAAGAGAAGGAGTTATTATTGAAGTAGAAAAGCGGTTTCATCAAGGACCGTGGGGTAGATATATCAAATCAGTAAATTCTATCATGTGAAAATTCCATCATACGCGAATGTTGATGACTGGAGTAACGTGAATCAAAAGAGGTTACCATGGAACAGAAGGGATAGGAAATAGTTCTTTGGCATCTACTGCATAGGAAAGTGAGAAAGAGCTCGCAAAGTTCTCACCTAGAAGTGCAGTTCGGTTGATCAGGGAGTGCTTGCCACTGATATCACCTCCGTCCACAATACTACCTACCTCACCTACATCAAGGGCATCCAACCCAACCCCACAGCCACCAAAATCCGAGATGGTGATCGTAGTCCAGTTGCCAACATTTAAGGTTCTTGGAAATGAGGAACTGGGCTGGTTCTGGTTTATGATAAAATCTGTATGGGACGCCAAAGGCATCACAAATGAGAATATCAAGAAGGCTACCTTGGTTAGCACGTTGCAGGACTACACCCTAACCTGGTATATCAAATCTTCAAGTGACCATCCAAATGAGGGAATACCAACAATCCAAGAGGCGCTGAACAAGGAATTTGGGTGACCAAAGTCAGAAACACAGTCAATTATTAGGTTTAAGGAAATTGTAATGTTGCCTAGTGAAACCCCATGGGATCTAGATCAGAGGTTAAAAAGAACTATCCGCGAGGCTAACATGACCCTTTCAGATGCACAACACTGCAATTGGTTTGTTGCATCATTAACGCCATATCTGAGATCGACGCTATCACAACAAAAGAACTCAACCCAGGCAGAAGCGTTGGAAGCAGCCATGTGACTGCACGAAACCCCAATACAGGATCCAGGGTTGGGAGTACAGCAAATCCAAGTGCAAATACAAAATTTATGTTTAGAGATGAGAAGCTTGAAACAAGGACAAGTGTCGTGGATAGAAGCATGGGAACAAGTATGGTGTATCAAATGTAAGGGGCGCGGCCATGACAAGGGCCATTGCCTGATCTTCGTGAACCTTGTGGTAGGAGGGGGACCAATAGTGTTGCGACCAGAGATATAAGCTAGGCCAAGCATGGTGCCCACACTCTAGTGCGCAATCTGTCAGGTGGGGGGAAGCATGATATAGACAATTGTCATCTACTGCCAAACTTAGGACAACCCTCTCCTCAACAATTATTTTGTAACTTTTGTAGCATGGTGGGCCACGAGGAAAGAAATTTCCATAGCTATAAAATGTTGATGGATCAAACACTTGCTAAACACCTGCTTATAGGGTGAAAAATGAGGCGCGTTGATAGGATCCCACTGCATCCTTCACCCGAGGGGGATACCAAGGATGTGGATACGGTTATGGAGGCATGGGACTTGGGTGGGGACAAGGACCCTTAATTTGCTACAATTGTGGAGAGTTGGGACATTATGCGTGGGATTTCATGAACCCAACCAAGGCTTGCTATCCTTACTGCTACCAATTTGACCATGAAGCAATCGATTTCCCCACATTTATTGCTCAAATGCAAGAAAATGGGTGCTCCCGGTCAACCCCACTCAGAATGTCCAGATGATGAAGGTAGAACCTTTTACGGAGGAACCAAACATAAATATGATGCTTCACAGTGGTGCTACCACCAGAGAAGATAAGGGGAGACAGCCAGAGCCAGATGCGTGGGTCCGTAAGGCCACTCCAAAACAACTATACTTCCACTTGGAACGTGCAAAGGAAACCTTTATGGAAGCCAATAAGAACTTTGCAAACGCTTCTACGTCATGAAGTAAGGACCAAGTAGGATCAGAGAAGGATACATTTGTGCTAACCACCTTTTTGGGATCCTATATGAACTTACTCAGGGATGCTAATGCAGTAAAGGGGCTGCAGGAATTGATAACCCGGTGCACGGGAGAGGATGAACCACGAACAATCCGAAAATTGGGTAAACATGCTTTGCGCACTGGGTGGGAAATGTGACTAACCATCGAGATCGAAGACTATGAGATGGATCAGGTTGTCTTAGATTTAGTATCCAACGTGAATGCTTTACCAAAGTAGACTTGGGAATGCATGGGTAGGCCTCTGCTGCAATGGTCATCGATTCAACTACAGGTGGCTAATCAATAGAAGATTTTTCCCATGGGACGCCTGTGCAGAGTTACAGTAGACATCGATGGCGTTAGCACATCGACCAATTTTGAGGTCATCGAAATTGTGGATGATAGTAACCCATATCCTGCTCTAATGGGGATAGATTGGGCAACTGATATGAATGGAGTCATCAACCTCAAGAAACAAAAAATGATATTTGAAAAGAAATCTCTCCGCATAGTGATCCTGTTGGATCCAGCGGAGGGGCTGTGATATACCAAGCCTGTAAGCGACGAAGGCAGCAAGGGGGAGTTGGACTGTATCTACACAATTAGAGCACAGGATCACGATACGGTAAATCAAATAGAGGACAAAAGACTCTCTTGGGACCGTGATAGTTCTTTCACATTGGATTCAGATGAAGAGATTGAAGGATGGTAGAACTAACTACATGAGTTCACCACACTCAATTGTAATAGGATGGTGGAAATAGGGGAAAAAGAACATTCGGAGTTATCCACACAACCATCCAGCACCACCGGTGCTTCAAGTGAAGGTATAGCCCCGAGGATGCGAAGGAAAGGGAACCGATGTCGAAGGCAGGCGCATGTACAAAGGGGAGACCGCAACGAAGTAAGCATCCCTCGACAGCATAAGCGACAAATGTCTGGGGTGTGGGCATCTAATCAGCTTAGCATCAGTAATCCCAAGCCACCCCAACAGACTAGCGCACCAGTGGCCGGCATTAAGATCAGCGGAGGCTCAAGGAAGTTATGGATACACAGATTTGTTGGGTCTGTAATAAAAAACAGAGGGAAGTTCAAAAAAAACAAATTAGTCACAAGCCCTGCAACATCAATACATAGTGGTTACAGCCAAGAAAGCAATGCATGCTACGAAGGGCCGGATCTAGCCTAATAGACTAGGAACAAGATGCGACCTTGCTATCATGGTTTTGCCCGCACTCACGAAAGAACATAATACCTCAATCGGCTAACCAGGTGCATGAACGGTGCTCGCAGGCCGGGCTAGCAAGGTTGTTCCAACCTCGCACCAAAGGTGTGAATACCTGACTAGCAGTGGAAGCTGCAGCCTCAGCGCCTCGAGCAGTTGAGAGAAGGTGTGGGACTATAAACCAATATGCGAAAAACCAACAGTCCCCAAGTCTGCATTCGTTCCCCATGGATAGCACTACCATAGAGGAAATTCAAAATATAACCGTTGACCACATTAGCCCTAAAACGAAGGACCGATCATGTCAGAAAGGAGTGGGCGGCGAGACATTAAGATGCAAGTTTCGGATGAGATATGCAAATATTTGCCACTTGACACCATTAATGAACTGAAACAAGAGGAAAGGCATCTTTTCAAATCACGTGCTTTGAGGACAACACTACACTTTTGGCACTTTAAACCAACAAAAAGCAGCAAGTACGCAGCTATCAAGCACTCTATGAGTACTATTGCAAGAACCCGAGCACGGGCCGCAGAAGAGATGCAGTTGAATCAAGAAGAGCCCGAGGCTGTGACTCCAACCACTGAAGTTCCTAAATCCCCACGTGCCTCATGACCCAAAAAGAATAAGAAACATATGGGAATAGTCCAGGCCTCCCCAAGGCTCAACAAACGCTTGGCCATGGACAAGGGCAAAGTAGTAACCACTGCACCCACTGAAGAAGAGGATGATCTACAACACCTAATCGATCAGATTGATTCACAGGTAGAGGAAGAGGAACCTACAATCTAGCTTCCGTTGTTACCCCCATACCTTTCTCCATGGACCGGGAAAACCAAGATATCGAAAGATGTAGACGCTGTGGAAACTACGCTGCAAAGCCTGCTTTTTCCGAACGATATAGGGTTCGAAGGATTTCCAATGGGGCACATTACAAGCATAAAATTTGAATATTGGGACCTTACAGATAGCAAAAAGTTCCCCGAACTCGAAGACGACAAGTTATTTCCATATCAGTGGTTACTGGGTGTGGAGAGGGTATGGCTACTAAATCTGAGATGGATACCTCACTATCACCACACGACCATCACCATATTTGTGATCTGACAGTTGCTATGTCTCATCCATGATGGATATCTTTGGTTGGAAGAACCGATCCAGATCACAGTTGACTTAATCAACCGGGTCACGTGCCTGTTGACTAAATGGAATAACCCAGTAGACATCGCAAGAGCCAGTACCGAGGGAGGCCTCGCTGAAACAGTGAAGGAAAAGTATCATCTAGATAAAGGAAAGTGTGGGTATGTCATAACAAGCATCAGCGACTGCACTGTACAAGTCGCCATGCAGCTACTAGCCTGCAAGCTCATGAGGAAATGTCGCACGGATGAAGTACCAGCCCCTATCATCGCATTGGCAGGACAGTGCACCAATGGGGTTCAATTCAATTGGGCACAGTTTTATGTGACGAATTTCTGACCAATTGCCAAGAAGCACAGGGCAAGGGTAAGACCTTTCATTATTCTTGGTTACTCTTATCAATCCTTTTGGTTATAGATGAACTGCCGCAGGAGAGCCAGTTTCCCCACATTGAGGATAGCCTACCCGAAGGGGCGCAGTATATTTCACTCTAGGCTAGAAAAGAGCAACAAGGGTTTCAATGATCCAGGCATTTTGGACCTCCATGTAGGGAAAGATACATACGTAGATTGCTCAAAGACCATGCATATACCCAACGATCTACAATAATTTTCAAAGCACGGCCAAGTTCAAAGCCAATATGCATCATGTGTATATCCGTGCGTGAAAGGATCTGGGACGATCTTGGGTCACACTCCCTTTCCTTGTGACAGATGATGCCATTTACGCAGTATTGGTAGCATGGCCTCTGGAATGGCACACCCCAAACAAGGTCGTTCTCGATAGATTGACTGCCCAACAGTAGAAGAAGGAACACCAGCAGTGACTCTCTCAACTCATAGAAAAAACACATCAGGAACAATAGCTGCTTTACAATAGGAGGGTACAACGAGCCCACTAACAACAGGTAATCAGGGAGAGCAAGGCATGGATTTGGAATAGGACTCGCAACAAGAATTGAAGACACAGGACCACCCCAAGTGGTCGTGTGACAAGGAAACACCAGGCACCCAGAAAAACTCCAAAATGGAAAAGGATCTTGAAAACAAATTCATCGACAATAGCCAGCCTGCAAGCAATGTTACCACCGACACGTTGCCTAAACTACTCTCCGTGCAAACCACTGTGTTGGGGGAGATCAGAGCGCAGCTACAGGCCTTGCAAGAGTGACCCCCGAGTTAGGTCCCTCGCAAGCCCACAGATGACACAACTACCATCAAGCAAGGGATCAGCACGCACACGCCACATATTCTCCCATTTCCAACAAATTCTTTCCAAGTCGTAGCTACAGGTGACATGGGTAGTTGGGAATTAAATCTAGCCACCCTTTCTAGAGATATTTTATACCTACTACAAGAGGGAGTAGTACAGGTCGTTCAAGCTAGGCAAGGTCGCACTTTCCACATCTTGACAGAACAGAGGGAAAAGATCTAACAAATCACTCTACAGCAGGAGGACTTGGCTGTGTGCTACTGGGTGGTAGAACAAGCAATGACAAAGGTGTGTAGCACGGTACTCGAGCTAGCCATCCTCGAGGACCTCCCAAAAGCCACCAAGATTCAGCACATCACAGCCAGCTTTCGCACAACCCAAGTAGAGGCCGTAAGAAATCAGGAGGAATTAACATTACACATTGCAGAGCTCTGTCTTCAATCCCAACATCCAACACCCTCGGCCGAAAGGGAGCACCGTCGCAATGAAGTTGTTGCTGGACTAGAAACAATGAGTAGCATTGTTCACGAATGTTCGGGACTACTCGGATAGTCGCTCAGGATACTCACTGCCCTCCAAGAGGACCCAACTATACAATAGGTAGAAACCGGGGCACGTAAGCTATAGCAGGCCTATGATACTGCCTGCAGGGCTGCACATACGATCACTATCACACAGAGCTTAGCCAAAATGAAAGAGGTCCAAACGCTCAAATCCCAAATGGACGAGGTGCAGAAATAAGAGGCAGTACTTAAAGAGCGTATCCAACCATGGCTCGAGGAAGAATCTAGTATATCAACAACCATTGAAGGAAAGGTCACATAGATGTAGTCAGTCTATGCAATAGAGCAAGCAGTTGCAAGTGAAAGGGATGCTTCTGCGGCTCATTTAGAAAAGCTACAGAGGCTCGCAACCAAATTTGTTACAGAGACGGGTGAGATGCATAAGTTTTTTAGCGACCTCTAGGGAAAGATCCTAGCCCCAGCCGAGTGACTTGGGACGAGTGATGATGATTATGTTGGGGGACTATTGAGTAGCGGAAGCCCTACGCAGTGGTCATGGGGCACGAAGCCCGCAATTTTGGGTAAAGATTCTGCGAGAAGTGTAGAGCGCAATGTGTAGTAGGTCAAAGTCAAAGGGTAGTCCACCCGAAAATAATGTAAATAAAGTAAGTTGAGTTGGCCCACCCATGGATCACAGTCCATGGAAAGGTATAAATAGAGTGAGGCTCTATAGGTAGGGGTAGCTAAGTTTTGTCTATGATCTTGATGTGATGGGTTTTTCAGAAGAGTAATCGGTAAGCATCTGTAAGTCCGAGTCGAGAGTGTGGGTAGTGGGTAGAGGCTCTGCATCTGTGTGTGCAGAGGCCTAGAAGAGTCTGCAACTGTGTGCATGGACCCCTGCAGCTGAGTGCGTAGGGAAGATCTGGATGTATTGGTGAAGAAAGGAAATAAATATAAGTTTATTTGACATAACTCTATGTTAATCTGAAGTATCACAGATCTAGTTCTTTTTGGAATGATTAATATTACTATTTGATCTATGTGCATCTGCTTACATTTTGGATACATATGAATCAATGGTTAACCTAAATATGTGAATTGGGTAAAGTTAATAATTTTTTTCTTAAAGGCCCTTCTAAGTAATACTTCATCACATAAAGTAAATCTGTAAACAATGCACTAATAACTAGTAAAGAGTGTTCTAGGTTTAGATCTACATGGAGCAGGCCAATGCGATCCTGCGAGAGGTTGCACGAACCCTCCAGATCACACCTAGAGACCCAAGGGGTGTGGAAACCTAGTTCCAGCACCCTCTCCTACTACCTTGGGTGAGACCTCAGTATGTGCTCCGCAGATTGTTGCCAAAAGGGCCGGTAGCTGTGGGCTTTGTTTGGATAAATAATTCTTCAAAACCTGGGTCAGGCCCATATAAGCGAACACCTTCTGTAGGTTATCACCTATGTACTAGTAAACATATCGCTAGTACAAGGTTTAGGGGGTTGTAGCTCCCTTCCAGTAGAAGCTGGAGAACAAGAGAAGGTTGTAACCTTCTGTAGGTAAAAGCGTGCACATTAGTATAAGTCTACACCAGTACAAGATTGTAAATAGATTTTCTTATTATTAAAATAAGACAAATACGACAGCAATAGGTGTTTTCACCCACATTGGATTTCCACCTTATATCTCAGTGTTCATGTGTGTTGCTTATCTGTGATGCTTTATTCCGCTTTTACTACACTGTCTAATAAATCTCTAATATACTGGTTAAATTTCAATACATGATAAGTTGGGTAAATCAAAAGTTCTCTGCATATAAGCTGGTTGTTTTAAGTATAGTTGCGTATACATGCTAGCTCACTTAGCTGAAGTAGTGTATACAAATCTATTTCGGAAATTAAATTATTGATCTGATAATACTGATTCACCCCCCTCTCATTATACTTCTTCAATAGGGCACGAGGTAAGTATTTGAAATCATTAAACACTTGGATTAAGATGCTCTTGTGTGAAAAGTGGGTCATGTAGTTACCTTGATGTTTGGGGCTACAAGAAGTGGAAGTTCTTTCAGGGATAGAGGAAGAAAAGGTCTTGAATATAGCCCGTTGGTTGAATCCCCTCTGAGTGACAACGAAGGAGCAACAGAGGCTTCTCCATTGAGCGTTATTCAATTGATAAGACAAGGGTTCCCGTGAATACCCACACTTCCTCCATCCTCATATCATCCATCTGCACTGCCTCCATCATCACCTCCACTGCTTACCCCCTCACCCACACCATCACCACCTCCACCACTGTTCAACATGGTGAACTCTGTGAATCTACCTGTGTTCAAGGGTGTAGGAAATGAAGATTCAGATCAGTTTTGGTTCATCGTGAAGGCTGTATGGGAAGCTTAGGGTATCACGAATGATCAAATTAAGAAATAAACATTGGTTAGTGCTTTGCATGACCGCACACTAACATGGTACATTAAGTATAATACTGATAACCTGATGTCCACATTAACAGATATCCAAACTACACTGAATAGGGAATTCAATAGACCTAGGTCTCAAACGCAATCCATTATGGGATTCAAGGAGATCATGATGAAGCCTGGAGAGTCTCCCTAGGATTTGGATCAAAGATTGAAGTGTACAATCTATGAAGCCAACATGAACTTAACTGGTGGGAAGCATGCGAATGGTTTGTGGCCTCGCTCATGCCTCACCTAAGGGTTGCACTATCACAAAAGAAGATCGAGACCCGGGTGGAAGCTCTAGAGATCACGATGAGATTGCACAAGACACCAATGTAGGATCCTAATATTGGGGTTCAGAAGATTCACGTGCAATTGTAGAACATTTTCCTTGAAATGCAAAGTCTGAAGAAAGATAGAATAGCTCAGCCATAAGTGCGTAAAGAAGTCTGGTGTTTGAAATGCAAAGGTCAGTGGCATGACAAGGATCACTGTCAAGTATTTGCAAATTATGTTGCAGTAGGGGAACCAATTCCTCTGAGGCTTAAGGCTGCATGAGGGCCAAGTGTAGGGCCTACGCTATGGTGCATTATCTATCAGGTTGTTTGGAAACATGCAACCAACAATTTCCTCTATTGCAGAAATTCGTACAAATGCCACAACAACTGTTCTACAATTTTTGTCTTTCAGTGGATCGTGACGAGCATAATTTTTATAGTTACAAATTAATGATGGACAAGACACCTACATACAAGGTGCAAGAAGAAACATGGCCTTCAGACCAAGGCACTGGAGGAGCGCAAGGTGAGTATCAAGGGCGCAGTCGAGGTGGAGGTGGAGGAGGATCTAGTAGAAGTCGAGGGCAGCTTATTTGTTACAATTGTGGAGGACCAGGAGATTACACCAGAGATTGCCCAAATTCGACGAGACTGTCATGCCACTATTGTACTCAGTTGGACCATGCTACTAAGGATTACCCTATATTGTTGGCTAATATTCATGAAAAGGAGACGCAACCTCCACAGCCAACTTAGAACCTATAGATGATGAGGCTTGAGCCTCGTGAGGAAGACCCTAAGGTAATTATTATGCTGCAAAGTGGAATGATGATTGGTGAGGATAAGGGGAAGCAACCTGATGTTATTTGGGAATAGTGTCCACTCAGATGCTACTATTCCCACTAAGATGGGTGGCTATCTTAGAAACAAACAATCAAAGTCTACTATTGTTTCCTTTTATGAAAATAGACGAGAGGAGAACCAAGAAGACCAACCTGAATCTTGTGCTTGATTTTCTCTCCTTCTTGATAGATCTTCGCCGCTTCTTCTTTGTCTGCCCAACTTCAAAAGAACCTGTGGAATCACAACAACATACTACTATGCAAGAAAAAAGGATCTAAATTCATATATAATACAAGATCAGATGTGTATTAACCATATACATGCATATATAAACAAGTACACAAGAATATGGAAGGAAACAATAATAGGTTTATTCAGATGAAAAGTGGCAAGAGGATTACAACCATGTGCTCTGACCCAACATCATCCTCCAGCTAGGAAGCCCTTCTTCACCTCAAGCAAAGCTAGATCACCCAACACTATGAATGTACACCAAAATACCAACAACACTTCTCTATAAGATACAAAATTCCATCCTCTCGATCTCTGTGATGAGGGATCCATATATAGATGATTACAGAGAGGTGAGTCATCTTCTATGATCTTGATTAGTGTCCTCTCTCTGATATTTCCTGCTTCCACTTGGAGAATGATGATCTCTTACTCATCCTTCGTCGAAAATGGAGAGGCAAGTGTCAGAGGGGAAGCTTCTGGAAGATTCCATGATCTTCCACCTCGCATTTTTGTCCCTGCCATTTGTCCATTCCCGACCATCATACCCTACAGAGGAGAAAATCAGTATGCATCGCACCCTGTACACTGGGAAGGTGATATGCATCACACCCTCTGCATTGAGCTTTCAGTATGGTCCAGTTTTGACCATTTATGAGTAGTTTTTAGTGGAGAACTTATGGGAGATGATGTAATCAGTTGACCTTCTTCCTTTAGGTAGTGAAGCAACACTTTTAGGGACTTAGGAGCCCTCAGTTTATGGACATTTATGATTGGGGTTGAAGTGACCAAAAATGTCTATAACAATGCCCTAATAGTAAGTTCTTTGCACTCGATGACAAGCTCACATCATTGGCCTTCGATCGGGTGATTCCACAGGTGTTGGACAAGTTTTCTAGTTCGGGTGATTTCTTGCTTGCTTGTAGGTTTTCCGATGATGGACTCTGGTTCCTCGCTTCCACTTGTAAATCATTTCACCCCTCATTCTAGTTTGGCCTTCATGCTTTAGGGGGAATCTCTTACACAACATTTTGTCATTGTCCCTATACTCTCCATCTATGATCATGGAGAACCTCTAAAGTGTACCCGACATGCTCTCCCATCATGAAGAAACTCTGAGTATGTCCCTCTTCATGAGTAGAATATTTCCCCTTTGCATCATTTCTCAAGAATCTTCCTTCTATCTTAGTTTAGAAGACTGACGCTACTGAATAGTTTTCTCCTCACACCGATTTGTACAGATTAAAACTAGCCCTCACGCCATTTCAAGCAACTGATCCCTTTTCCAGTCACGTCGATCCTATTTTGGAAGGTTTTTGAAGTATGGAGTCGAAGCTTCCATGTCTAGAAGCTTCGTGACGGATGTCTGGTAGATGGTTGGGCTGGATGGAGCCGAGGAAGTCAGTTTGGGCTCCTTTCCCCTATTAGGATGGAACAACCTCAAGAGATAAGACCTTCTCCCATGATGAGAGTAACTATCTCCCATCCATACAAGCTATATAAACCTCTCTTCTTCCCAAGCAAAAGAGTTAGAGTTTTGGAGCAAGTTTGAATAATCATCAAGTCATCTATAGCTTGTAGCTTTCTAGTGTATGTTTGAGGGAGAATAGTGTGATTTTGGTTTGGTTTGAGACTAAAGAGAAAGAGGCCTCAAGAATTTCATTGTTGAGGCTATCCATGAAGTGTTAGCAGAAGTGTGGGAACCTGAATACGTTGGAGGAGACCAACAATGTTAAGGCACCAATTGTAATCTCTTTCTGATTTATATAAATGAAATTATTGATTGATCTCCTACATGAAGTGTCATTTTAAATCTTTATGGCTTAATTTTCCTTGACCTATTAAGTAGGCTGAATATAATATTGTATGCTATCATGTTTGTTGTTTTTGTTATTTGCTTGTTTTAGGTATTCGAAGGAAGGAAACATAAGACAGTTGGAGTGGGGAAGCAGGATCACCACCAAGCGGAATAATGTTCTAAGAGGTAGGCCCCCTTAATTGATTCTAGCTTAAGAATTGTTTCGATAGCTTGTTTGTTTGCGGCTAGACTGGTTCTCTCGGGCTAGAGGAATTGTTTGTGTCTGCACTTAGAATTTACCTACACCACACCCTAGAATTAGGGTTAATGGTCGAGGATTTTGTGGAGCCTTTCACCATTTGAGGTATAAACTCAATAGAGGGCCTCTCAATATGGAGTGGCTTTGAAGCATCAGAAGTAGACTTAGCCTTAGATGATTCTGATTCACCATAATCACGTGAACACATAGCAACATCGATATGTGAACTCATCATGTAGAGATTTGATGTATTATCCGCTTCCTGGTTGCCCCCCGTAGGGGTACTAGTATTAGAGTTTGCGCCAGCCAGTAATTCTTGCCCTTGGGAAAAGGGTTAGTGAGGAAAACCTAGGAGCTATAATACCCGTACTGAACTAATAAGCATTGAGCATCTTGGATCTTACAGAAAATATGAGTCAAACGATCTCCATTGCACAACTTGCATGGAAATTTTACTTTTTTCTTAGACTCTTTCCTACTCCCTCCAACATCATCGTTGGGTTTGTTTGCATTAGCCATCCCATCCTGGTTCTTTTTCTTACCTCATCCTTTCTTCTTACCATCATATTGTTGGTTTCCTTTGGGGTTAGAAGTTTTGAAGGAATTTATAGATGTAGGTTGAGAAGGCATAGGTGTGGATGGTGATGCCTACATAGAAGAAGCAATTTGTAAAGACAACTGCTACAATTGATTTAGCAAGTTAGCCATGCTAGCATCAATCGATCTGACTAGTCTGTTGGCATGGGGACCTGGCTTTGACTTGGCTATATCAACCTTGGACCTAGGAGCATCCAGTAGAATTTTTTGAAGAACCCCAAATTGAGAATATATAAGTTATAACCATTGGGCCCTAAAAATAACATGTTCTTCGGTGAACACACTAGAGAGCGACACATCATTAGAGATCTCGGGTTGTAAATATTTAAGAAACCATTCGAGAAGGAATTATTGTGGAATATTGGCTTCAATGAGCCTCTTCCTTCTCCTCCATTCCTAGATGTGATCTGAAATGTGGGTTGCCTGATCCTGGTGAAAATTAGCCAAAAGCTTAATTCAAGCATCATAGCAGACAGACAACTGAAAATGGTTCAAAAAATATGGTAGTCAAATTACCAAAAGAAGTGAGGGTGCCCCCTGGAAGTTCAATGTACCACTTAGCCAAATTTCCAGTTAGGTTATGTTGGAATAATGTCAACTTGATTGAATCATCTATCAGAGAGTTTGACAAACACCATAAGTGGAAAGTGGTGACATGGTCACCTGGATCTTTACCAGTTTTCCCTTCAAATTTAGGTATATTTGAGGGAAGCTTGGTTGGGACTAAAGGCCAACCCAGGTTATATCTAATTGGATCATTAGTCAATTTAAAAAGATTTGGAAATTTTAATGTTGCCACGAAAGGTAGTCATGGAGGACCCTGAGGATTCCACCCAGTGTGGGCAGAAGTCCCAACATTCTGAAAAGAATTCCCTAGATTTGTGAAGGCACCAGGTTGCCTAAAGTAACTCATAGACCCAGCTGAACCATAAGGATCTCATTGTGGTCCAGAAAAAATTGGAGTTTGACCAACTCGTGTAGAAAAATTTCCGTATCCTATAAATTTTCCCCCTAGAGAGGTGTTAAAAGGAGCTGAGAACCCTTGGTAAGGGTTCCATGAATTATCATATGGAGAAAATTTCTGGAATGAACTGACATAAAAATACGACATATTCCGCTGTTGGGTGAAATAATATTGATTCTCAGCTCCAAGCCCACTAATCACACGGTTAGTCCAACCTTGAAAAGGATTATAACTTTGACCCATAGAGGGAAAAGGTATTGATCCCAGAGATGGGTTGGAATGTGGTATATGACCATCCCAAAATGGGAAACCCTCAAAAGAAGGTGACCCACTTGCCATGGAAGTCATCGACATGGAGGCAACTGATGGAATACTTAATGGAACATAAGGAATTGTGCTGGTCATAATTCCAAAAGGGAAAAAACCAATGCCAGAAGCAAAATATTAAGTAATCCCACTCAAAGATGGAATGGAAGTAGAGCCAAATATAACTATTCTAGGAGTAATGGAAGGTATGGAAATTTTTCTTCCTCCTTGTATGGATACAGGAGTCTGCATTCTAGTAGCACTCATGGTGGGCACCATGCTTCCAGTAGTGGTCATCAAAGGAAAAGATCAATATAAACCTCTGCTCGAAGGCTTGTTGGTCATAGTCCCAATGTACAATAATACATCAGGGTGATCGAGAGGAAGAGGAGAATTATGAGTCAATAGAGACTCTTGAAGCTCTTTGACATAAATAACATCTTTCAACTAGAAGAGGACTCTGGAAAGAACTGGAGTGTTCCGCTCCAACTCTCTACTTGTACTAGGTCTATCTTGTGAATCAATAACTCCAACTAGAGGATCAATCTCTAATGCATATGTTGCCACTGATTGAAAATCACTAGCAGAATTGATCCTACACCTTCGACGAGAAGGCTCAAGACTTGTAGGTGAAAGACCACAAAGTCTCCTAGACCGACGAACGATCGATCAACCACTTTGAATTATTTTTAAGAAATATAATTAAAGACTCAAAAAAGTTGTAAAGCTAGGCCAAATATGAGCAAAGAGAAATCCCTACAGATGTAATCAATCAAACTACTTCCAAGTATTTCTACTTCAAGTGATGAGGATCAGACGCCAAAATACAAGAAAGCAAATAAACAAGTAATTCTGAAAATAGTTTGGGGTAATCACGGCCAAGGCCTACAAGCGAAGGTAACAGAAACAATTACGCTGACCTCGAGAAAACAACCTTTACCGGTGCAAGCACCCAAGCTTTGCAAGGGTACCCTCCAGAAGTACTGATCAATGTGATGGAACGTTTGCCTTAGGTACCACGAGATTCCCCTTCACAACCACCTATGTGATCCCTAGGAAAGGAAACTATGGGCACCAATTTGTATCAAAAGCCGGGTGGAATAGTCATGAGGTGGGATCCAACAAGTAGGAGAGGGGGTATCTCTCTTCCTTGTCCTCACACTCCCTCGGGCTTAACTCTTAGACACAAAACTTTCCAAGTATTTTTTATGATATTGATTTCGCTCGTTATTCAACTTCTATGTTTAATAATTTGAGCGTCCTTGGAGAGTTAACTCTCCACTTGCCTATTCCAAGGTCCTAATGAAGTTAAACTTGTTGGTGTTTATTATTGACAAAATAGAAAAGTTCTAGTTCTTTTTATTAGACCACTTGATTTTAGAAGGAAAAATAAACCAATAGAAACTTAACTATATGCACGCAGTTATTTTCTTTCGATGAAGAGGGATTTCTACTTGGGTTCTATGAAAAAATTATATAAGAAAAATATTTTTCTTTTCTTTTATGAAACACTCCACACACACTCAAAATCTAAAAAGACTAAGAATTCTTATGATGCAAACTAACCTAATGCAAATTTAAATGACGATGCAAGATCCTAAAAACACTCATACTATAAGAAAATGTGCTTCTTTATAGATTCAATAAACCAACTTGATAATGAAGAGGGCAAAAATTTTAAAAACAAATTTCCCTCAAAATGCAAACAAAACAAATTGAAAAAGATCACAATTGCTCAACAAACAAAACAAATTGAAAAAGATCACAATTGTTCAACAAACAAAACAAAAGAAACCAAAAACCAAAAGCTTGGAAGAAAGAAAAGCAAAAGCATTGTTTTTGTGTTTTTCTTTTAAGGAAACTAAAGAAACTTTTAAGGTCACAAAAAGCACTACTAAATTCGAAAGATCAAAAAGAAGCAGAAGGAGTCCTTATACCTTGCAAGTTATAAAACTCATTAATAAATGAAACTTGAAACAAGAAGGACTACAAACTCGCACAAACTGACCTGAACAGTAGTAAAAGACTTCAGCAAATCGACAAAATGTCAAGAAAGAAAAACTTTCAAAATTGCCAAAGAGACACTCAAAAGGCTTGAAAAGCAACAAGGCCAATCAAAAGGAAAAACAAAGCAAGTCAACTTGAAATCTGGGTTACAAATGAAATCGAAATCAATTTATTGTTCTAGAAAACCAGAACATCCAAGAACTTCAGGCTGAAGCCTTGAACCCTAGACACAAACTAAAATCTTGCTTAACAAGCAATCCTAGGCCAACTAGGCTTTTCAATAAGTGATTTGAAAAAAAAATCTTGCAAGAGAACAGAGTTCTTCAGACTCTAGATGACCATAAAATAGTAGAAATCACCAAGAAACAGAGCTAACTGGGCAAAAATATTTGAAAAAACAATTCAAAAAAATATATACGTGACTATGTAAAGACACAGAGGCATGCACATGAGTTTCTAACACAGGAAAGTCGCATATACCCGAGTTTGCTTGAGGAAACTAGCGTTTATACGCGACTGTACTTCAGGAAAAAACATATAAAAGACTCAATGAAGAGAAACAAAAATCAAGGCTTGATCCAGAAGATCAGACTTGATGTCTAGGAAGCTAATAAGTCAAATAACATTGTAAAAGCAAGCAATCAAGTAAACAAACCCTGATCGAGAACAAACAACCCAAACTAGGAATAACAAGAATGTTATCCCCAGTGGAGTCACCAATTCCGTTGCGGGTGAGAACACCCTAGGATCTTGGGTTGAAAACCCCAACAAAGCGAAAGGAAAACAACAGCAAGAAATGTTGAGACAAGCAACCTAAATGCTTATTCTAATGAATTGGGAAGAAGTGTCCTTACCCAGAGGTCTTACGTTTGGGTAGATCTTGTAGGGTGAAAACTCTCTGCTTCTCCTAATGCTTTTGAAACCTGTAAATTATTCAAGAAAAGCATATACAACAGTAGAAACGTAAAGCATATTCATGATATATATGTTAGATCATATAAACGAATGAACAGTTACGCATTAATATAATATTTACAAACAAATCACAATATGGGTCAATGCATAAACACGATAAATATTAGGATTAGAACAACATTTCTTTATTGATGTAAGCTACAAGAAAGGTGGAAAACTACAACCTGAGTCATCCTCTAGCTCCAAGAGGAACCATCCTCCATATCTGTCATTCCCTGGCCTCGGCAATCTTCCTCCATCATCATACACAAGGATATCATAAGAGGGATGAAGGATATCTCAAAAGAGGAAATGAGGGTTTCCTAAAGCTTTGGCAATTGCAGGAAGCACAGGGATTTCGTCAGACTCGATCAGGGATCAATCAACTATAATATCAATATCTCATTTCTTATCTCTTAAGGCCTTCCCATAGAGGTTTATTTATACTTCTCCAAATTAGTTTTTTTAGTTGGGAAATAGTTGGGAAACAGTTGGGCCACGGGCTATAGGAGGTGAGTAACAGGTAAAACTCGTAAACTCTGCCCGAAATTAAGGAAATTTATTATTTTTAAGTGTTTTAACACATGTACACAGGTTGGGTATATGTTGACCCGCGTGTACATGCTTTTATCACAGGGCAGAGTAGCATATAAGAAATAAAACACCATTTTTTAGATTTTGGACCAAGCCTAGAAGGAAGAGTTACCCTAGGCCTAATCAGAGCATCCGATCTACCAAAAATGATAAACGATGCTATCACAACCTTAACTCTATATCTACCAACTAAACATGTATTTCTCTAATAATTAAATAAATCTATAATTAAAATCAATTAATGCTAATTTAAAATAAAATAAATTAAAACATATACCTATTTATAAACTAAAATTAACTATAATTAATTTTAATTTTTTATAATTATTTTAATATATAAAAATTATATTATTAAAAAATTAAAACAAAATTATAGTATATAATAATTACTTATTTAAGTAAATTTAATAATTTTAAAAGATATATTTAATCACAACCAAATCATTTGGGAATGATAAATAAGGCAGTGAAAGTAAGGTTTAATTTTATTTATAAATATAAATAAAAATAATGAGAAATGTAAAATTAGAAGATATAAGTATATATTGATTAAGTATAATATAAAACACTTCTATATATTAATATTGACCTATTGTATAGAGTGCATTGTTTTGTTCACATGATCCAAATTATTCCCATTAAACATGAATTCAGTTCATAGTAATATATATATTTATATTATCCTATTCTTTGAATTTATTTTTAGTTCAAGGAATGTTCAGGAACATTAATATTTAGTGGATTCTAAACGTATTTGTTGAGGTTTATGAATTCTGCATTTAATTTTTATATGATTTTTTTCTATAATATTTATATTGTATTATTTTAATTATTATTTTTTTAATATAATTTAGAATGTGTAAGCATTTTTTCCTAATTTTTCTATTTATTTTATTTAATTTAAAATAAAGAGGCAAATTATTTAACAAAATGGATTCGATATTTCTCTATTTTAATTTTATAACAATGTTTAGCACTCACATTATTAACAAAATGGATTTGATATTTCTCTATTTTAAATTTATAACAATGTTTACCACCTACATTATTAGGAATTTTAAATTAATTATATAAGTAGGCATAATAATTTTAATACACATCTTAAATCCAAATCATTTTAAATTTAATGATAATTTAATTTTGCATTTACTCATTTTGTGCAAAACTTGTTTAACTCATTCCACATTTCCTTGAGGAAATTTTCATATTAAAATAATATAATTACGCCCATAAGGCGTTCTTTTGAGAAGAACTTCCCTCCCATGCCATTGTGTTTTTGTGCGTCATCAATCTTGTGTGTTAGACTATTAGAAGATTTTCCATTGTTGGTTGGATCATCATAGGTGATGGAGAATGTTGCGCTCAACCTCCCGCAATCGCCTCCAGTGAAATAGAATACACAACTGTTTGGAACAAGATTTAAGAGAATTGTAGGAACAAAGACCTTGGTGAAGGAGTCATCCATGTTCGAATCTCATCCATGTTTCATTCACCTCCTTCGTCGCTTTGTTGCAGGAACACGAAGACACTAATCCTCGATTAGACGATGGCGTTGCTTGCATTATGTCAATGGTGGCAGAAATAAAGTTGTATAGATTTCTGTTTGTTTTGTTTCTAGAAAGTTATATATTTACTCTCATTTGTGATTTGGATTTCTTGATCTCCATGGGGCACGATGGATTTTAAATTTTTCACGATAGATACAAGGGGTTGGCCCAACTATATACATATGAGCAGACTGCTTTATTTCCAAGTAGTTCGCATTTGAATTTGTGGAATTAGTGGATCATCAGTACTGGTTCGAAGTCATGAGGAGATCAATGGTGGATAAAACCTTCACGGGGGTTTACTTTTGGTCGACAAATCAAAGCATTTGAAAGCGAGGTTATGAATTTTAGTTTGTGTTTTAAGATCATTAGTTGTTGCATTTCAGAAGTGCTAGGTTTCGAAGAAATGACCGTTGGAATAATCAAATGAAGTTTCTCCAAAAATTTGCTTCAAGTGATTTGTATTGGTTCGAAGCTATAAAGAGAAAAATGATGGATAGAGAAAAATGATGGATAAGTCCTCTAGAAAGTTGTAAGCTTTGAGGGGATTTTATGTTTGGTCAATAAATCAAAGCCTTTGAAAATGAGATTTTGAATTTCAGGCCATCCTTTGTGGTTTTTGCATTTCAGAAGCATTAGGATTTAGAGAAATTGTCATCAAAATAATAAAAGAAAGCTTTTTGATAAATTTGCTTCAGGGATTTGTAATGGTTCAACGTTATGAAGAGAACTAGTGGTTTGAAAGTATGAAGAGAATAATGATGGATAAAGCCTTTGGAAAGCAAAATGCTTTGCAGGAATTTTATTTTTGATCAACAAATCAAAGCCTTTGAAATTGAGGTTTTGAATTTTAGTCCATCCTTTAAGATCATTTGTTTTTACATTTCAGAAGTGTTAAAGATTGAGGAATTGGTTGTTAAAAAAATAAAATAAAATTTCTTGTGAAATTTGCTTCAAGTGATTTGAACTAATTCGAAGTTGTGAAAAGAATAGCTACAAAATAATAATCTTTGCAGGGATTTTACCTTTGTTTTATATATCGAAGCCTTTGCAATTAAGGTTCCAGATTCTAATATGTGCTTTAAGTATTGGAGGGAATTGTAAATGGAATAATAAAGTAAAGCTTCTTAAGAAAATATTTCAAGTCACTTATACTGTATTGGTTCAAAGTTATGAAGAGAATTCTAAGCTTCTAGAATATTAATAACCTTAGCTTTGCGGGGATTCTTCTTTTGGTCGATGAAAAATTGAAGCCCCCAAAATCGAGGTTTTGAATATTAGTCCATGCGCTAAAATTATTCGTTTTTGTATTTCAAAAGCATTAGGATTTGAAGAAATTGTCACTGGAACAATAAAATAATGCTTCTTGATAAATTTCCTTCAAGTGATTTGAACTCAAGAGAAATTAAAGCTTCCATTTTGGACCTTTGAAATCATTGTTTTTTGCAGTCAAGAAGCGTTACAGATTCCAAGGAAGTCCATTGGGAAAACAAATAAGATTCCTCTATAGTTTTGCTTCAAGTGAATTTTAAATTTGATAAATGAAGAACTCCAAAGCCAACCTCTAAAATCAATGGTTTTTCAGTTAAAATGTGTTAGGTGATCGAGAAAATTGGTCACTAGAACACCAAATCAAAGCTTTCCTAAGATGCCATCCATGGTATTTATAGTCAATAAGCGACAGGGATATGGAAAAAATTGGTTGTTAGAACAACAAAACAAAGCTTTGTAAGATATTTGTTTCAAGAGAATTTAAACCTAGATAAATTAAAGCTTTCAGTGTGGACCTTTACAATCAATGCTTTTTTGAGTGTAGAAGCACCACGGATTGGAAGAACGCTGGCAATCGAGACATCGAAATAAATCTCATTCAAAAATTCATTTCAATTGTATTTGAACTTTGTCTAATTAAAACCTAGAAAGGGGACGTTCAAAACAGAGGGGACATTCAACATAATTTTTCTTTATGGAAGCATCACAGGTTCGAAGAGATAGGGTGTCGATACAACTAATTATAACTTCTTCAAAGTTTTGTTTGAAGTTTGTTTGTCGATAATTTAAAGCTCCAAAACTGACCCTTAAATCACGGTCCTTGTTTGGAAGCACAATTTTAGGCCTCTGAAAAAGTGCTTTATTTTAAACTAAATCTCAGGTTTGAATCTCATGCCACGTCGATTTAAAATGGACGACTTGTTATTATGGTTTTGGGGTAAATTGAGCATTTGACCTCTTCCTAATTAGGTTATTTATCCAAAGGAATAGAAATTGAGGTTTGCATGTGCAGAGGATGCAACAATCGAGCACAGAGAATCTCATCCTTCAATTCAATGGGTTCCCTTGACACCCAAATCCATAGATCGGAGAACATACTATTGAACCAGGTCCTTGCTGATCTTCCAACGCGCGCTACGCAGAATTGCATTCTAGATATTGCAAAAACTTGAAACCTTTACCACGCACTATAGGTGGAACTGTTGTCACATCCTGTTGGCTTGTTGGGGCCTGACCCAGGTTCAGAGTTAATTAGCCAAGCAAATCCCTATACTACTGCCCCTTTCGGCAACAGTTCGTAGAGCACGGACTGAGGTCTCACGCAAAGTAGTATGGGGGGTGCTGGAACCAGGTTTCTGCACCCTTGAGATGTCTGAGGGTCGGGTTCGATCCAACTGTTCTTCTCTGCGCGTGGGTTACTTCATGCACTTCCCTGTTCCTCACTCCTTGATACACTGCCTTTGATTGGCCCTATCCAAGGGTCGTGGAGCATCCATGCTGCTAGAGCAGTACTTTGTGCTATTCCCTTAAGACGCAACCAAGATCTTACTTATCTCCTATATTAGTTAATTACCTTCGCGTAGATGGATGTCTTATGTTATATTTATTTTATACAAAACATTCATATGAGTTCACATGGAAAATAAACAGTACACTTGCAATTTATACTCAATCATACATTAAAAATAGGAAAAAGATACACAGAATATGGTAAATTTCACTTTATTGATTGTTCCAACAGTTACATACTCAAGCTGCCTTACGCACTCAGCTGTAGGGGTCCGTGCACTTAGTTGTGGACTACTAGGCCTCTACACACTCAGTTGTAGAGCCTTCTCCTCCTCTACGACTCCAAGACACCTTTTACCCTTCGACTCATTATTCTTCTATTCTTCATTCTCCTCTCTTCTTCTTAGAGCCTTGCTCTATTTATACAATCCCATGGTTCGCGGACCATGGGTAGGTGTATCAAGCCGACATTACATTACAAAAACTAGGGTGGACAACCCTGTGACTCTATTATGATTTCGCGCTCTGCGCCCATAATTCATAGAGCTTTTACAAGGATTTGGTCAAAACTTGGGCTTTAAGCCCCAAAACATGCCTTGGGGGGGATTTCATGCCCAGCAGGCCCCCAACACAAACATTGTGACTCACCCTTGAGTCACTCTGTCGGCACGAAGTTCTTCGCACGGAGTCCCTCCAACTCTGCTCGAACTGCTGCAAGGTCGGCAATGCACTAAGCTGCTACCTGCTGTATCTGTTGTATGCATTGTTCTGAGATCGTGGCGTTAGAAGTGCTTTTGTGCCTCTGCGCTTGTGTCCAATGCATTTGTGCGAGCTTGCCTTCAATTGCTACTGTGATGGTGAAGGCCTCATCGTTCCAAAGTTGAATGCGTGCCTTCAGGACTACTTCCTTGTGTCGTGCTGCATCCACTTGTTCTTTCAGCGCTTTGGTTTGTTGCATCCACGCAAGCCTCTGAGTGAGGGCCATCGTCTACGCAGTTCCTTTGATGCTATCATACTGTTGTTGGAGTTCTCGCGCCTCTGTCTCTAAGCGCTGAAGGTTGGGGTCCTCCTACAGATTTGTCAGAACCTCAAATGACTCCTCCAACATCTTGGTGCAGTGTCTCACTGCATTATCACTCTCATCTAGTCCCACTGTAATAGCACTGGCACATTATTCTCTTACTTTTGGGGGGGTGGACGGCTGCGCCTTCAACTGCAGCTCTGCGATCTGAAGGTTTAGCTCTAGTTGAACCTTTGTCATTTCCCCTCGTGACTCGCGCACCCCTGCTGCTAGCATGTGGATGCGTGCCTCTGTTGGTGTGTCTATTGGGATGGCCAACTCAAGGACGCTTTGACAAGCTTCATCTAGTACCTATACCAGCTGTCGATTCTGCAACACCACTTCATCACACTGCAAGCTCAACTGTTCCATGTTGATTCTCTACTTGCCGAGGACTTGAAATGTCCGACTCTCCCTAGCCCGCAGTTCTGTAGTTATCCCATCCTGCAGAACATATAATGTCTCCCGTGGGAGTGCAACCATGTTGATGTTGATACCCTTTAATGCGCTAACCGTAGGCCTGTCGGCCTTGTTTGTGGTCACCAGTGCCCCTTCCGGTAGCACTATGGTATTCGTCACCCGAGCGCGCAATATATGTTCTGCTGTCGTTATTTCGACTGCGAGGCTGGTCGAAAGGGTACTAGCCTTAGGAGTGCGTAACTGCAACTCCTACAGCTACACTCGAAGGGCCCCCAACACATTTTGGTTCCGTTGCATAAAATTTTGGAGAGCCTCGGAGGTGACATCGCGCACTGTCGCACCGATGTCATGCAGATCACCCTCAATTAGGGTGATCAGGTCAATACATAATTTCAATGCCTTGACCTTCTTGTGCGGCCCTGTTCGCTTAGTCGGGCATTGGCACTTTAGCTGGGGTGCGGTTTGTGGTTCCGCGCCTCCATCTTATTCCGCTATTTCCTGCTCATGCGAAGGCGATGTTTGGCCCTCGCGTGCCTTCATGGCTACCTCCTGCGCTACTGCTACAGCCTTTTCCTATTCAATTGCTATCTATGTAGTGTCGCGCACCTCCTGCACTTCTGCTATCACTGCCTCCTTCCTTCTCTTCTCTGCTAACTACGCCATGAGCAGTTTGGCCTCCTCTTTCCTCCTTTGTGCCATCGACTTCTCTATTTCCGCGATGTCTGGAACGCGCCACTCTGGCAGTCATGTCTCTAGTACATTGAAGATTACATTGTCCATGGCTCCAAAGGGTAGCTCTCTCCATTGCTTTGCTGGGTCCTTGCGCACACTGATGTATATGTTGTGGATGTCCACTTTAAACTCTACAAAACTCCGCAGGTTGTTGTAGATAGTGGGTGACAACCGCGGCTTGCGGTTGATCCCCATTACGAGGTTCATCTCCATGAACACCTAGAGTATATTACTGTCTAGGATCCTATTTGCATCCTTTGTGGCCCATAGCGAAGCACACTTCGTGGCCTCTGGCAGATCCCTATCAATTATGAGGAATTAACTATCCTCTAGTAATTCGCCGACCACGAGCACTATGGATAGCAGAAGCCATGCATAGTGGAATGTTTTGCCTTGTTCCCAGGCCTTGTGGTAATTTTCCAAGAACTCCTTGCAGAGGAACTCAGACTAGTTAAACTAGACCCCCTTTGCGCACTGCTCAGCCAGTGCTACCACCAGCGCGGGTACTTCATCTGCGCGGCACTTGCGCATAACCTTACTGGCTAGTATTTGGGTCACCACTTTCACTTCTTTATCATTGATGTTGGATATGGCGTAGACCCTTTTCTTCTTTGTTAGCTTGTACTTCTTCTTCATGGCCTCCACGATGGCCAAGTCACTGCTCTTCCCCTCTGAGATGTCTGCAGGG
>APFE030333729.1:134753-150954 GCA_000404065.3 Pinus taeda
CGGGTCCACAGTGTCTAACCCGCGCCAATGGCTCAGTTCCTCCAAAGAGGGCGCGCCCATGGACGTGCTGTCACAGAAAAAAGCCCGCGCCACCCAAAATTGGTCATGATTTTTGGCCAGCGCGCACTGAAGTGTTTTTTCCTCCATTACTCATGTTCTCTGGGGAAAAATCCCATGGAAGTGATCGAGTGTCGTCTTTTTCATCCATGACAACTCAGTCCAAAGGCTATTCTGGGACAATGCCAAATCTTCAGTAAGTGTCCAGATACAATGAATACTCCCTCCTCCTCCATCTATAAATAATTGTCACCCTGCATTGAACCAGCAAGTTTTGAAGTTTTGCAAGAGCTAAGATTATGCTGGATTGATAGTAAGAGCTGACAGAGAAGTTATGCTGCCGAAATACCCTTGGATGTAAGAGGAATCCCACTTTTGCAAAGGGCACTGGGTTTAGCTGGCTGAACCCAATTGGAGGAAGGTAATTTTTCCAAACGGTTCAAAGCCCTAATTTAGGCGTGGTAAATTCTCCTCCGTTCTTTATGAATAATGAACGACTGTTCATATGGTTCCACTCACATTTTCTTCTGAACTGAATATTTGGGATATATCCTGCTTGACTGATATATAATTGCATGATATTGGATTTTACGCTTGTGTTGGATTGTTCTTTGTTTGTGCAGGTGTCCATGCGTGGAATGCAAGGATAGTGAACGGCCAAAGCTAAAGGATAGGAGCGACGTTTTTTCCACGACAAATAGCGTTGGATTCCAGGTAGATCTTTCTGATCAACCTTTAAATTATGCAATTAGGAACTTGCGTGCAGCATGTATGATTGTTGCTATACCCTTGTCGGGCTAGTGGGATCGCCTCTATCCACAGAGGGGATTTACCAACCCAACAGTGGTGGTAGTTGATATACTTACCAAATATGCACATTTTTGTGCATTATCTCACCCTTTAAAATCCAATACAATTGCTATTTCATTTACGGAAACAATTCAAAAGCTACATGGAAACCCAAATATTTTTGTAAGTGATAGAGATCCCATTTTCACTAGAAATTTTTGGACAGAATTATTTTCTTTCCTTCGTAATTATTAACTTATAGCTCATCTGATCATCCACAATCCGAGGGGAAATGTTTTTTAGTGAACAAATGATTGGAAGGATAGCTTCATTGCTTTGTATCTGATACACAAACACAATGGGTCAAGTGGTTACCTCTAGTTGAATGGTGGTCTAATACTTTGTTTCATACTACAACAAAAATGACCCCATTTATGGAACTTTGTGGATATCATACACCGTCCATCACATCATATTTAAGAGAAAATTCTAAGGTTCAAGCAGTGGAAGGTCACATCAATCATCAAGAACAAGTTCACCTACTCTTAAAAGATAACCTCACTCTGGCATAAAATTAAATGAATCTATAGACAAATAAACAATGTAGAGAAAGAAGTTTTGATGTAGGAGATTGGGTATTTTTAAGGCTACAACCATATAAAAAATTATCCCTCAAGCAAGGTAAGAAGGATAATAAATTATCACCCAAGTATTATGGTCCTTACAAAGTGTTGCAAAAAAAATGGTACCATGGCATACAAATTGGAGTTACCTACATCTTCTTAAGTACAACTAGTTTTCGATGTTTCATGCTTAAAGAAGGTTATCAGTGACAAGCTCTCATTTCAATCAATATTGCCAGAACTTGATGAATAAGAAAAATCAAATAGAGCCTGAAGCAGTCACAGAAACAAGAACCCGATAACTACGAAATCGATCAATTTCAGAGTATCACATTAACTGGAATAAATTACTCGTTGAAGGTTCACATGGAAGGATGTGAATTTTATACATAAGTGTCCAAAACTACTCAAGCGTCGAGGACAACACTTTTTTGAAGGAGAGGGGCATGTTAGGTCCCTATAATATTGGTGTATCCCCCTTATTTTTATTATTAGTTTATCCCCCTTATTGTTATTGTTAGTGTAGCCCCCTATTGTTATTGTTGTGCCCATGTAGCCCTCATATCATTATGGTTGCGCCCCATAGAAACCCACTATTTTTATTGTGATGCCCTTATATTATTATTGTTATGTAAGCTCTAATTATATTGTGACCCCTTAGACTCCTATATATACCAAGGAGGCCTTGTCATTTGTATCATCCAAGAATTGTTCATTTATGTGATGTGAAGGAGGTTGCCCCTTCGAAGAGACTAATTCTTAAGTCGTTGATCTATATTTTCTTCTATTTTATGATTTGGTCGCATAACAAATTTACTATTATGACATTTTATTATTCCTTTATTATTTATTATTTATTTTTTTTTCCTAATTCTCTCCTTATTTAATTCAAGATTAAATATATTTGGTAATTATATTTGAAGATTAAGGTTAGGCTTATAATATATTATGGAATATATCATAATATATATATAATATATATATAATATATAATATACTTAATTATTATTTATAAATATATATGGGTATATATTATCTATATCTACTATCATATATCTATCTATCTTAAATTATATTAATATATATAATTTAATATATAGATATATTATATAATAGATAGATGATATAAGAACTATAATAATAATAATAAATATAAATATAATAAATATATAATATATGATAATATATATATATAATGTTGTAAAGGTTTTAAATAATTGCTCTTTTTTTCTTTTTGTTGGACATTACAATAATATCTATAAAGTAATACTATATTTTGATTTCCCTTAAAAAAGGGCATTACAATTGTTTGAGCAAGTGAACCAATTACCTTAAAAGAAACTATAAGAAAGAAAAAAAATTTCATTTCATTTGAGGAATGATGTCAAGGAGATAAAAGAGTAAATGGTCTTATTGAATTCTGTTCTATGATTGGGATATAGACTATAAATAAATGATTCAATTGAATTTCCTCCATATGATTCCTACATAGAGTATAATTATTAAATTATTTTCTTACGATTCCTATATAGATTGTATTACTGGTGAATCAAAGTTGAACCAGTAAACATGTGTCATTTATGTTTACTCATTCAAGTGTACCTCAACACAATATGAGGTCTAATGTGTGAGTTATACATTAAATTTTAAACTATTCTTCATTTTTTATTTGTAAGTCAGGAAGAATTTCTATTACTCACTCATAAAGAAACATATATCATGTCCGATAACATATGAGTGAAACCTTTTTCCATCTGAACAATTTCAGCATGATTATTAAACCTAAAATATAATACACACTATGAACATTTTATTGGCAAATTTAGAGCTATCAACACCTAGAATTATAGCAAGGTTGATACTAACATATATAACAAAAGAGAAAGGAAAGGAATCTATCTAGACAAATAATCCAATTGAATGGTATAATTTATGTCACCATCCTCTTAGAAGGTGGCCATAATCGAGACTCTATCGATTGATTTCTTCATCTGCTTTTGCATTTATCTCTTGTTTGGTTTCAAATCATTCTATTAAAACTCTACCCATGATAGTCTTCAAAATACAATTTTCATTTTCATATGATTTTATTTTCACTTAACAATCTTGAAAATTCAAAATGAAATTAACCCTTCAAATTGAAATGTAACTCTTCCCTTCAAATTTGATCCCTACACCTTAGTTAACCAAAATTACTCATAGTCAATCATGATTGATTAATCCCCTATCATTGAGACAAGAGACACATTAATCCCCTACCATTGAGACAAGAGACACATTGTATAACCTAGTATGAAGGAGATGTGTAATTCCTTCCATGCTCAATATAAATTTGATACATGCACCTTTTAAAATAAAAATTTAATTTAATTCAATTAAAAAACAAGTTCCCCTATAATAAAACAAAAACAAATGAGTATACATATTTTGTTAGTTTTAATTAAAAGCATTGTAAAACATGACTAATTACACTCTTCCTCCTAGATTGGTTGTCAATATTACAACCTAGTAAAAATATTTTACTCACTTTGGAAGCCATAAATAAAATATTTTGATTTCTATATCAAGTAACATAAATTTATATTAACTTTGGACAGATAAAGTAATTTAAAAAAAAATGTTTTTACCTTATAAATTGTTTGAATATCCATATTTACTAATATATTTCAATCTAAAATGTGTGTGTGTTTTCATAATAGTATAATATTTCAATGCCAAAAAGGATGAAGTAATTAAAATTAAAATAATTGAGTTAGTTTTTAAGAAGAGAGAGATGTGTAATTCATTCAGTTCTTCAAATATAATTGAAAAGTGACATTCAAAAATATTACTAATAATAAAAAATATTTAATGTGTGTTATAAATAAAATATTTTAAAGGTTAAGTAGTAAAGACATGTATTTAAAAATATATTAATAACATAAAGAAAAAATAAAATGACAATGTGATCCATAAATAAAACATTTCAATCTTCATATTAAGTAAAATATTTCAATGTCAACTATGTATACATGTATATTTTATAAGAAAACTATAGAAATTCTTATGATTAAAACATTTAAAAACATTTCAATTAGTTTTACTATTTTAAAGGACTAAATGAAAATAAAATATGTATCTCCGTCCCTTTTAAATTAAAATAAAATTCCCTCCATAGAAAACCAATGAAGACTATGTTCATATATATTTATATATAGAAAAAAATATTAAAGAAAATATTAAATGTTGTATAGAATAAAATATCCAATGTAGATTATGAATAAAATATTTTAATATGAATTAGTGTTGACGTATACTTAAAAATATATTATTAACAAAAAAACTAGTTTAATGTGAGTTGATAAAATAGCTCAATGTACAAATTAGGTAATCTTTATAACATTAAAAAATACAATTCAAACAATAAAAAATTGTACATTGTTTTTTGCACTGTAAAATAAGTTTGCACCTGGAGAAATTTGATCCCTCTCGGCTCATGTTAAATTTGTAGTTAAGATGGATCTATAGTGGTATTTTTAAGTCAATTTTGACTAAAACCTAATAATGATTTGTTAGAATTGGAAAGCCAAAAGAGAGTTTCAAGGCATTATATCCATTTATGTATTCAAAAAAGCAATTTAAACAATGAAAAATTAAGTAATAGTTATATATATAAAGAGACAAAACTAACTAGTATGGATGCATGCCGATTACAAATTTTTTCAATTGCAGAGGGATTACATCTCTTGAAGTGTAAGTTTTGCATTGTAAATAAGGTTTTCATATCAAGATATTTAATTCTCTTAATATTTGGTAGATATCTCCTGGATGCGGGTGTTTGACAGGTCACAAGGTACGTTGAAGGCGCTTCGAATGGGCAGGTGTCAGCCCAAGTGCGCCATGGGTTACAGTTCTGGGTTGGCGAGATGGTCTCGCACAAGTTTATTTATGGCAACATTAAGTTCATCCTACAGTCCCTTGCTTATCTACGCTATGGCTATCAATATGTTTGTCATTCCTACGGCTTCGACGCAGATCTCTGTGGCCTTATGGGTTGCTGCTCCGCATGTTTCCTCGAGCCACTCTGTTAGTGAGCCTCTGCTAGGAATTCCCTCTCTCGGCTATAGAGCAATCTCCATTCGCCTGGCTCTGGTTCCTAATATGCGCGGACTCGTCAGGACTCCGTTTCTACTTCACTCTAGGCACAGGTTTCTTTGTCACTCCTCTTTGTTTATCCGCTCCTCGGACAAGCCTCTGCAAGTTATCATGCCACGTGAAAGGCTCAGAATGGGGAGTAGGTGAGGCGGCTCTCACGGTCGCGCCACTCATCAGTGGTCCTCCCCCATCTCGGACCCTTCCTCGAAAGTTATGGATTCTGGTCGTAGCATTCCTCCATCCACCAGAAATGGCAGGGGAAGGGGTCGAAGGCGAGTCAAGCATGATGAATATGAGCATAATGCTCATCCCACTGTCCGTTACCGCATCCCGTGTTCTTTTGCCAACTCATCCTTCATAGTTTCAGTTACAATTGAAAAATGTGAGAATGTCCGGGGTTCGGGAACCGCCCATCACGGGGTTCTTGCAGAACAGAGGATGGCAACTCCGATTGATAACCAACACCAGGTCAAAGGAGGCCTTTCTGTGGTGAATTCAGAAGCCAACGTAGGTCCAAGCGAGCCAGCAGGAGGAAAGCTTACAGGCTCAGAAGTTCATCAATCCGACTCTGAGGACTCACTTCAATTCGGGTGTAGGGTCGTTGAGGAGCCCTATACCTCAGAGGATGACTGATCCAGCCCGTGCCTCCATTCTTTGCAGTTTCTAAAGTAGGAGATCACCTCCTTTTTTGAGTCTCGATGCTAATGTTTGTTTCAAGTCTCTGTCAGTTAATGTTTCTTTTATGTTTAGTGATGGATAGCAGTGGTTCAATTTTGAGTTTCATGGGCGTCAAAAATACTGTTGTAGGTTTTCTGTGTACTGAGGTCAAGCATATTTTGTAAAATTCCAACTTCATGGCAAGACTTTTCAAGGTAGCTGCCTTGTTGTAACGTTTTGTATAAATAATAGGAGTAGACTGATTGAGAAAAAAAAAATATTTGGTAGATATCTATATTTGTTAATTAAGACAACTATGTTAACAATGATGGAAATGAATTTTCAATTTAAACCAACATAGATCCATCTTAAGTACGAATCTAACATGAGCGAGAGGGATTAAATAATAGGAGTAGACTGATTGAGAAAAAAAAAAAATTGGTAGATATCTATATTTGTTAATTAAGACAACTATGTTAACAATGATGGAAATGAATTGCAATTTAAACCAGCATAGATCCATCTTAAGTACGAATCTAATATGAGCGAGAGGGATTAGAGTGCAAAATACAATGTGTTATTTTTCATTGTTTAAATTGTATTTTTGAATATTAAATAAGGTATATATGACAAAATAAATTTTTTAACCATCAAAACTTGTTTTTTTCCAATATATAAATATATATAAAATTGATATGGATATAAATTAGTAGGAGAGTGAAATTTAAAGATGTTTGATGTTGAACTTAGGTTAGTGAAAGCCATAGAAGGGATATGTGTTTAACCTGGATTGCTCAACCTTATTGCATGTATCGTTATTGCATGTATATTTTGAACCTCATATGTGGATAGGATTTTGCTGAAGTTATTTAAGTTGTAGAGACGTGGAAAATAAGTGGATTTTCAATAGTGGAAGCGGACGATTCTTAGCCTTAGCCTTTACTGGTGGTGGCGGTCGACCGCTCGACCATGATTTTGCACGACTCATTTATATTTATATATTTTTTGAAATTAATAGATTCACCTACATCGAACACAAAAGATAATATATTTCTAAAAATTTAATATATAAAATATAAAAATTTAACAAGCTGTCAATTAAAATTATAAGATAATAGTTTTATTTAAATTCATCATGGTTTTTATTAAATATATTAATATTATTAATTATTTGAAAAGAGTATCTTATTTACTCTGACACTTCATAATCTTCTTTTATTGGTATAATATTTGACATTGAAGTTAAGAGAATTTATATCATAATTTGTTATTTTGTATACATCAATTTTATTTTTGGTTTAAAAAACACAAATATTTTAGATAAAATTGTCTTTATAATACTTTAGAGTAGGATATTTATAGTCTAAAGAATAATGGTATCAATATAGATCTATTTTAAGTACAGAGCTAACATGAGTTGAGAATGATCAAATTTCTTCACATGCAAATTTCTTTAAAGTGAAAAATACAATAGGTAAATTTTCATTGTTTAAATTGTATTTTTGAACTCTAAATAGAATATATATAGGACCAAATAAGCAACCATAAAAACTTAATTTTTTTCATAATATATAGATAATTTGTTTAAATATATATAATATATATGTATTGACATTAAAATATTTTTACTTACATTGGCAATTTTATATTAAATATTTTAGTATATTCAATTAAATCTATTAAAATATTTTATTGATAACCCCTTGAATATATTTATATACCCATTAATTTTATTTAAACATTTCTATATTAGATATATCAAGTTGATATTTTGAAAGTAAAATTTAAACATCTTACGGCATATTTTTTTTACTTCTAATTACTTTAAAACATATTGATTTTTTAAAATTATAACTGAGATTATTTTCCTATTTAGAACATAATTTTTATTTTAGAGGGGGACAGATGGAAGCACATACACATCCTCTCACACTGGGTTGTAGAATGAGTAGGTCGTAGAATGATCCTCTCAACTCATACTTGCACATCCCCTAATGCTCTCTAGCTAGATGAGGACCTCTATTTAGCTAGTGATTGAAGTGAAACTTTGAAGACCTAGTCCACAATTTATTTGGTAATAAGTTATTCAAACTTTGTAGTTCTCAAGACCTTATAATTTGTAAAGGTGTAATCAAGTGGCCAAACTCCAACCAAATGACTTGTATTCATGGGATTAGAAGTAGTGTTGTAGATTATGTGATATTTGATATCCATGTTTCCAACCAAATTGTAACCTCTTAAATGACGGTGACTCTAACTTTGACCATAGACCTTTAGCTTTAACTATAGCATTTTCCATACAAAGAAGCCACATGTATGAGAATTTCAAGTAAAATCCACCTATATTTCCACAAGATTAAAATGGATCTCTCCTTAAAGGATTTAGATAGAGATTTAGACCCCTTAACTTGTAAGCATAGCATTGAAGATATTTATCATAATTTTAAAATAACTCTCTCTGTTACCATTAGTAAGTCCTCTACCATTGTTTCATATAAAAAGAATAATAAAAATAACAACTCTTGTTATGATAATGATTGTAAAATTGCTAGAAAGTCAATTAGGATGCTCGTAACAAACCTTGAAGCTTGATAAGATAAGTACATACAAAGCTCTAATTCAACAAAGAAAAGATATTATATAAGTAGAAATCAAGAGCATTTATTGCACCTCTCTAAGTTTGATATTAGAAAGTTTTGGAGGAAAAATTTGATTCATAAGTTTAAAGAAAACCACTTGATTCCATAGAAGAACTAGAATATTTATCATAAAACCTCTATGAATCTCCTAATAGCATGGACACAATCTTGAATGATCCTATATAGTGTTGATGCTCATCAATGATTTTAAAGATTCCCAAGCCATTGCGAGTGTTGGTCTTCCCATCTCCAACTCTATCTTCATCATCTGAATAATCCATCACGAGCCTTCACAAAATTTGAAAGAAAGAGAAATATTGTCCTCCTACCTCTAAAGCAAAAAGATATCTATATCTCCTATTCAAGAATGGACTTCACAACCTATCATAAATTCAGACAATAGATGGGCTTGTCATGAAAAATTTCATACCTTGGTCCCATTGGCATTGTCGAGAGTAACAAAAAATTACCCATTTATCAATTTTCTTTCTTTAAAAGTTTATGCTATTGAAAGGAAAAAAAGTCCTTCTTATAGCACATATACCCACATTCATTTATTCTTCCCACTGATTTGAGTCTTCTCTAGGTCACAATCAAAAGTATTAAAGTATTGAGCCTATTATCCTATGCATAAAGGGGTGCTATATATATCTCAACTTTTATTTTTAGGCCTATTATGTATTTTAATATGCTTTCATTTTGCCTCGTTTTCACATGTCCATTATATATGAATTCATTTTATTTTTTGTCTTTAAAAATTTATACTATTGAAAGAAAATAATTCCTCCTTATAGCACATATACCCATATTTATTTATTCTTCCGGCTGATTCAAGTCTTCTTTGGGTCACAATCAAAAGTTTTAAAATATTGAGCCTATTATCCTATGCATAAAAGGGTGCTCTATATATCTCAAACTCTGTTTTTAGGCCTATTATGTATCCTAATATGCTTTCATTTTGCCTCATTTTCACATATTCATTATATATGAATTCATTTTATAATGAGTTCGAAACAAAATGAGACCTCTTAGTCCCATGACACATCTATGGGAACATGTCATATATCGCACTCGAAGTTCAAAAATTCACTTTAAGGTCTAACAACATTAAGGTTCCCATGTCATCTTCCTACTGATTTGAGTCTTCTTTGGGTTACAATCAAAATTATTAAAGGATTAAGCTTATTGTCCTATTCATAAAGGGGTTCTCTATATATCTCAATTTTTTATTTTAAACCTATTATGTATCTTAATATGCTTTCATTTTGCCTCATTTTCACATGTCCATTATATATGAATTCATTTTATTTTTTGTCTTTAAAAATTTATGTTATTGAAAGAAAAAAAAAATCCTCTTTATAACACATATACCCAAATTCATTTATTCTTCCTACTGATTTGAGTCTTCTTTGAGTCACAATCAAAAGTGTTAAAATATGAGCCCATTATCTTATACATAAAAAGGTGCTCTATATATCTCAACCTTTGCTTTTAGACCTATTATATATCCTAATATTCTCTCATTTTGCCTCATTTTCACATGTCCATTATATATGAATTCATTTTCTAAGGAGTTCAAAACAAAATGAGACCTCCTCGAAGACCTACAAAAGTTGAAAATTATTAATATTATATTTGTATTAATGGAGAAATTGTTACATGGTTATAACGTAACTCCTTAAGTTAGGATTATTTCCTAGTTTGTAGGAGTTTGTTCTCATCTCCCTATTCTTTTGAGACGTATGTATTGTCTCATCTTTGATTAAATGAAGATGAGAGTGTGGGCTCCAGTTTCTGTAGTCTCCAAGTGCAACTTGTTCACTTGTGAGCTGCTAGTTAATTCAAATCATGTTTTTCTTTATAGTTTTCTAACATGGTATCAAAGCTCAGATCTAGTGAGCCAAATTTACCTGCAGAGCCTTATTGGATACATTAGGGCCCTAGTGGCTACAGAGCCTTCGTGGCTACAGTGCCCCAATGGAAACATAGAAGCCTCAGTTCTCAAAATTTTGGAGTCTAGGTGGTTGGAGTGACATACCTTACTCACAGGGAGAAATTTATTTTCTCACAGGTCTCAGCATATATCCAGCTGAGCACAAAGCGGTCATCATAGATTTTAGATTGATAGTAGCAATGATCATCGTGGATATGAAGGTCAAACCCATGATGATCTGATCTTTACTTTGAGCGATTTTCTTCATCGCCCCCAAAAAATGTTTTTTTTAAGTCTAAAAGAGTGATGACGTGTTTTTTATGGTATTGAACTTCATATGCTTCCAGTTTGGTGGTAAATATGAGTTGCAGACACATAGATCAGGCAATTTGGTGGCAAACCGACCAGATCAGAGGTAGATCGGGTAATTTTGTGGCAGATCTATGATCATTTCAAAGTTCTGGTATCCTTTGAGATTATTTTTTTTGTAGCTTGGAATTCGATCAGTTGAAAATGAACAATTTCACAGAGGCTTATCTCAACAAGAATAACAAACTCGATGGGACCAATTATACCAATTAGAAATTCAAGCTACAGACATTTCTTGAGGGATCGAGCGCTTGGTCGATCGTCAACGACGATGAGGAGAAGCCGACCATGGCAGCAAGCGGCATGAAAACACTAATGTAGGATTGGAATAAAAGGGAGAATAAGGTGAATGTCTTATTGAAGATGTTTGTTAAAGGCAATATTGTCCCACATATCAGAGACTGTAAATCGTCCAGTGACATATGAACTACACTCAAGAACCTCTACTAGACATAGAACACCAATCACATCTTGTCGCTCAAAGGCAAGTTGTTTTCCATAAGGATGGAGGAGAATGAATCTGTTGCTGGATTCATTTCACGTGTCAAGGACTAGAAGGACAGATTGGGAGACATCAGGGAGAAGGTGTCTTATTCTGATCTTGTCACAATTACAAAGAACGGGATGACAGATGAATACCATATTTTCATCACAGGCTCGTCTGTAAGGAAGGAAACCCCTGCATTTGAAGAGCTAACAAGAATCATGATACAAGAAGAAGGGTGGCGACAGAATTTGAGACAACAGAGTGTTGATCTTGCTCTGATGGCGAAGAAGAAGCCGTACAAAGGGAAACCACCATAGGGATAGAAAGGCAGTGGAATTTTTTAGAAGAGACCATTTAGAGGTATGTCTCCAAGTAAAAATGGTAATAAATCTAACATTAAATGTTTTTACTATGGGAAAACCAGTCACTGTGGTAAGTTTTTTTTAAGAGACAAACATATGAGGCTAGAAATAAACAGAGAAAACACACAGGGAACTTTGTCGATGAAGGTCACAGTCATGATATTCGATTATTTGTAGATGATTATTCTCTTTCAGCTATTGAGGAGGATGAGTCTAAAATATGGTTCATAGATTTAGGCACGTCTTCACATATGACAGGTAATAGACATTGGTTCGAAAATTTTGAAGAAACTGCTTGTGGAGCTAACATATATCTAGGTGATGACAAAGGTTATCAGATCAAGGGGTACAGTGATATTTCAGCAATGTTACCTGATGGTAATATCAGATATATTAAAAATGTGATGTATGTACTTGAGATCAAGAAACTTGATCTTTGTTTCAATGATGGCAGATCAAGACCTGCAACTCGAATTCTTCAAATCATATTGCGTCATAAAGGACAACAAGAAGGAACCAGTTACATTAGGAGTGTCTTTGGGAGGCTTGTATAGGTTGAATGTCAAGAGCATGCCACACCAAGCTCTGGCTTCAACAGACTTACAACCTGGAATCTTTGGCACCAAATATTTGGTCATCTTAACCTACAAGATCTCATGCTGCTACAAAGAAAAGGTATTGTTGATGGACTACCTGCTTTTCAGAATGTTCATTTAGATTTTGATGGATGTGAATTAGGGAAAATGTGTAGGGAAGAGTTTCCTTTGAATGCTGATAGGAAGAAAAGAGATATTCTAGAGCTTGTGCATACAAATATATGTGGACCTATGCAAACTAGGTCGCTAGGTGATGCATATTATTTTCTACTCTTTATTGATGATTGCACTAGATTCTCTTGGGTATATTTTATTAGAAAGAAGATTCAAACATTTAAATGCTTTAAAGAATTCAAGAATATTGTGGAAAAGCAAACAAGGAAATTCATTAAGATTCTCCGCTCTCATTAATGGGGAGAATACAAATTGGGAGAGTTCATGAAATTTTGTAGAAATCGTAGGATTATTCAACAATTCATAGTACCTCACACTCCACAGCAAAATGGAGTTGTTGAACGAAAGAACAAAACCCTTGTAGAGTGCACACGAAGTATGATTCAAGGTAAGGGTCCATCTAATGGTTTTTGGGTTGAAGCCATTAACACTGTAGTTTACTTGAAAAATAGGAGTCCAACTAAAAGTCTTAATTTTAAAACTCATTTTGAAGCATTTTATGGATATAAGCCTGCAATGAATCATTTAAGGGTTTTTGGGTCAAAAGCCTTTCCCCATATTCCCAAGGATGATAGGAAGAAGTTATATACTAAGGCCACGAAATACATCTTTGTAGGATACTGCACTGAGTTTAAAGCTTATAACTTGTTTAATCCATTGACTCATAAAGTTTTTGTGAGTCGAGATGTGTTATTTCATGAGCAGGCTGAGGAAGGAAATAAGGAGAACAACCATGAAGAGTGGCACATTCTATTGTTGATGGAAGAAAGTAGTGAGGACATGCAACAACAACAACAACAAAAACAACAGAAAGAGGAAGATATAGGTGTTGTGATCAGTAAGTCGAGCCCACTAAGGTCTGAAGCAGACAAATTTGAGGTGAGTCTGTTACCGAGAAGATCAAGTAGGCAGGCTCAACTACCAGCCAGATTGAAAGATTATGTTTTAATGTCAAACATTTTAAATGTTATAGAGCCCACAAATTATAAAGAAGCTAGTCAGTCTCATGAGTGGAGGGCTACAGCGAATGAAGAATTTGAATCTATAACCATAAATAATACTTGGGAACTGGTTGAATTGCCTAAAGGAAAAATACCCACAGGTTGCAAGTGGATTTATAAACCTAAATTTAATGCAGATGGGAGTATATAAAAGTTTAAAGCTAGACTAGTAGCAAAGGGTTATTCACAGAAAGAGGGAATTGACTATGAATAAACCTTTGCTCCGGTAGCCAAATTGAATACTATTAGAATGTTAATTGTTGTAGCTACAAAACATCAATGGAAGCTACACTAGTTAGATGTTAAGTTTTCATTTTCAAATGGTGATTTAAAGGAATAGGTTTATTTAATGCAGCCTGAAGGGTTTGTTAAACAAGGGAAGGAGCATTTAGTTTGTAGATTGAAAAAGGCTCTTTATGGTTTAAAATAGGCACCCAGGTCTTGGTATGAGAAGATTGATTCATTTTTCTTACAACATGGTTTTCATAGGAGTAAGAATGATCCAAATCTATATACCATGTATGATGAACAGGGGCAGATGAACAGGGGCAAATAATTTTGATTTCCTTATATGTGGATGACATGATTATAACAAGTAATGCTGATGAATTAATCAAAGAAATGAAATTGCAGATGTCACAGGTTTTTGAGATGAAAGACCTCCGAAGTTTACATTACTGTCTAGGTCTAGGAGTGTGGAGAGATGCAGGGAAAACTTTCCTTACTCAAGTGAAGTATGTCAGAGGATTGCTCAAAAAGTTCAGAATGGAACAATGTAAGTCAACATCGGTACCTTTGCAGTAGAACCTGAAATTGTGCAGAGACGATGGCTCTAAGGAGGTGGAAGCGACTTTGTATAGGCAGCTAGTTGGTAGTCTGATATATATGATTACAACTAGACCAGACTTAGCATACTCTGTTAGTGTGCTGAGCCAGTTTATGTCTAAACCTCTTTAATGTCATTGGGTTGCAACAAAAAGTGTACTGAGGTAGCTTCATGGTACTAGTGATTATGGCATTTTATACACTGATACATCTGATGTTACTTTAGCAGGATTTTTAGACTTTGATTGGGTAGGTAACCTGGATGATCGACGATCTATCACGGGTTATGCATTCAATATTGGATTTGGAGTAATAGCATGGTGCAGCAAAAAGCAGAACACTATGTCTTTATCTTCAGTTGAAGTTGAGTACCAAGTAGTATGTGCAACAACATGTGAAGCTATCTGGTTGAGGAGGCTTCTCCATGATGTATGGGAAGATCAGAAATAAGCGACCATCATCAATTATGACAACCAGAGTTCCATTAAGCTGGCGAACAACCCAATGTTTCATAAGAACACTCAGTTTCACTTTGTAAGAGAAAAAGTCCAGTCAAGAGAAATTTTTATTGAATACTGTAAAACATGTGACAATATGGCTGATATTTTTACAAAGCCTCTTGGGAAGTGAGGTTTTAAGTTTTTAGGGGGATGTTAGGGCTTCAGGATAATCCTTTCTCCATTAAGGGGGAGAGTTGAAAATAATTAATATTGTATCGTATTAATGGAGAAATGGTTACATGGTTGTAATGTAACTCCTTAAGTTAGGATTAGTTCCTAGGTTGTAGGAGTTTGTTCTCACCTCCCTATTCTTTTGAGATGTATTCACTGTCTCATCTTTGATTAATTGAAGATGAGAGTGTACGCTCTAGTTTGTGCAGTCTCCAAGTGTAGCTTGCTCACCTGTGAGCTGCTAGTTAATTCAATTCATGTTTTTCTTTCTAGTTTTCTAACAATAGTATGCAATTCTAGAGATTGCAATATCCCTTTTAAAAATGTACCAATGGTTTTGTAATCAATTTGTTTATATACGTAAATCAGACTTTTCCAGCATGCTTGTATAAATAACCAATCAAAAATTTATTATTATCAATGTTGAATTATAAATAACCAAATATCTCAATCTACCAACCAGTAGAATCTATATTAACTTGATTTTAAACTTTAACACAAACTAGAATTTAATATTTTTAATTTAATTTAGTTACATTTAAACTAAACCACACACAATAACTACTATATAACCTCTGTTATTATTGTTTTGATAACCAATTTTTTAATAAGACTCAAAAACATCCCTAATCAAAATACTAATTTTCAATCAATTTTCAAAACAACATTTTAAAAATATATTGATTAATCCACATAAATTTTTATTCTTGTAATATATTTGAAATGAAAATTAGTTAAATAAAATATTAATCTTTCAATTTTTTAGATGGTATAAAAAGTTATTGTCCATTTGATTACCACTAAGACTACGCCTTATCAACACATCATCTACGGTATAGGAACATCACACTTAACATTATATATAAGATTAGAAAGTTTCTAAT
>APFE030333736.1:9587-45161 GCA_000404065.3 Pinus taeda
CAGAAATTAAATTTACTTGTGAGCCACTATCAAACAAAGTATCAATCTTTTGATGTTTGGAAATAACTCGAATATGGAAAAGCTCATGCCTTTTTCTCTCATTCTCTTCATCAATAGTAGATTGTGCATAATTACTAGTAGATGCTTTAGAATTCTTACCTCTTATACCTGTGGCTGCAATGGTTGTTTCATCTCCTGAGTCTGACCCCAAATCTTTCTGAATAGCTGCAGCAGTCTTCTTCTTCTTGCCCTCGAACTTCTTAGGTCTCAGCTCTGGATGCAGAATCCAACAGAGCTCATCATCATGCCCATCCTTTTTACAGTGAGTGCATGAAGCTTTGCTCCTCTATGCAGTGTTAGCATTCCTTAATTTCCATTTCTGCTTTCTTTTCTCCTTATTATTGCTTGCAGTGGGTTGGGATGATCCCCCAACTTCTAGACTTCCATTCTTTCCTCTAGCTTCTAGATGAGTAGCTTGTACAGATACCTCATCTATACTAGTGGGATTAAACATGAGGATAGTGTGCCTCATGTAGCTCTGTAGACCACCAATGTACTTCAACAGAATCTCAGGTGAGTCTAATGAGATTCCTAGAATCAATGCTCTCTTTCTAAATTCTTGAGTGTACCCTTGCACACTTTTCCCTTTCAACTGTCGAAGAGTTTGCCAACTCATCATGGCTTGCTGCATGTAGGCCAATGGATAGAACTTCTTTTTGATTGCAAAAACAAATTCACTCCAGACAGAGATAGTCTTACCATGTCTTTTCATGTCAGCTTGGGTCCTGCCTTCCCACCAAACCAAGGCAGTGCCTCCAAGACATAGGCTTGCCAGTTGAATCTTGCTCTTGTGTGAGTCGATATTCTACACTCTGCAATAAACATCAATTTGTCTAATCCAATTGTCCAGCTTTTCTGCATTCAACTCTCTGTCATATATAGGCAGATCAAATTTAACATATAGTTTGACCAAAGATGCTTTATTTTTGTGTTTAGGGTTGTTAGGAGGTGTGAGAAAGCTTTCCTCTTTCCCTTTTCCTTTTGAGTGGTCATGGAAGTGAGACTCATCTTCTCCTTTGTCTTGTTTAGAGCCTGATGAATCTTCATCCTTATGTTTTCTAAAGTCCCTATACCTTTCTTCTACCATGGACTTTATGGCTAGGAAACTATCTATGAATTGAGGGTCTGGCCCCATAGAACCTTCCTCTGACATTTCCTTTCGAGGATAGACTCTCCCAATTTCAGGATTAGTTTCGACCAACTCTCCTTCTCCTAATTTGAGCTTTGATCTAGTTAGCATTCAACAACTAAACCAACACAAGCTTGTCTAACCTTAACAACCTATAGCTCTGATACCACTTGATCTAAAAATCACTCTTGAGTGATCTCAGTTAACTAATTATTGAATGAAGGTATTACAGACTCATGTGTTGGTGTGTGTCTATGTCATTTTAGGCAACGGACCGATCAGATTGCAAAATACACAAACACTGGAAAACGGAAAACAGAAAGAGAAACACAGTAAGCAAATATAAGAACACAACAAATTAATAAGGAGTTCACCCTATTCTCCACGGCTACGTCTCCGGTCCAACTTTCAGTGGTGGCCTTCTTTTATTGTGTCTTTAAAGCAAATATTTACAATGACGAGCTCAATTTGATTCTCCTGAAACAGATAATACTTGGCAGGGTGGTTCTTGGATTCCCCAAGCCACTAGAGTGCATGGACTCTTTTCCTTTCCAAGTCTTTACCTCTCTGGTCTTTAATGGGAGGAACCCAGTGTGGTACTCAATTCCTGATAGATCCTCTCAGGGATGGCTTGAACACCTCAAGACTTTTGTCTGCTCGATGATGCCTTAGGTCAGCTCAGCTCTCTATTTTATGCTTCTTGCTTCACTGTCATTTCTTCGCTCTCTCTCTCTCTCTGTCTTCGTCTAGTTTTCACATGTTTTGTTCTCTGTCCGTTCATGGCTTAAAGCCAATCTATCTGATGATTGTTCGCTTCCTCTTCTACCCCTTCGGATCGCCTGTTGTTGATCGCTTGGAGTTCCCTGCCTCTGCATTATCGCCAACGTCTCACAGGGAGTGGCCACTTGTCCTCTCGCGAACTGCACCAGCTCTTCCTCAATGGTTCGGTTTTTCAGTTACACTGTGGAATGACTCATCCACCATCTCAGCAGTCAAATCGGACTTCAAATTTCTTTATGTCGCGGCTTAATTTCCCCATCAAATCCGGTTTCTTCATCGGGCGCAATCTCTGCCATCAGATCTAGAGCCCTCAGATCCTACGATATTCACTCATTTCGCGCGGTTGACTTGCTCGACCGTTAGCGCATGATGAGAGGCGGTTTTCTCTCTCATCTGCCTGACACACGTCGTGCGCTAAATGGAATCGCTCATTTTTTTCCAAATCCGCTTATCACCCAAGTATGCCTCAGATATATAGCCGGTTTTTGGAGCACGGGACCCGCCTTTCGCCTTAGCGCTTTCCCCACAGTTTTCCCGGCTTCCATGTGACCGAGCACTTCGGGCTTTTCCTTCTCGAGGGGTTTTGCCCAGTGATGCGTGATAAGCGCTAATCATGCATCAAAAATGGCCTCCATTTCCTTATCCAAGCTTCCCAACTGCCAGTTTTGCCTCCTGCGCGGTCTCCATGGGCCTCGATCAGCACGCTTTGACTGAGGTCTTCGTCCTTCCTTGCTGGCTGCAAACTACCACTGCCCAGAGGTCTTCTTGATCGTTCTTTGTTCATAAATTCGAAGTATGTCCTGATTTGATATAGTCATGGCTCTTTGATAATCTTCATGGATCCAATTTGGATCATTAATATAAACCAGAAACTAAACAGCAGCATAAACATGTACAGAACATCATCAAAAACACATTACAACAAGAAAATGATAAAGGAGTTCACCCCTCTTGGGTTACGTATCCTTGGTCTAGCTTCCAATGGCTTGGGCATCTCTATCATGCTCAAAAGTGTAAAACTTTGTGTTTAAAATGCTCAAATGCTTCTGAAGCCTGCTCCAACCAGTCCAGAATACTAAAAAATGGCTATATATAATCTTTTTGCATCTAATTTCATGGAAAACTGAAGAAGTTATGACTTCTCCTAGTTCTCCCACTATTCGTTCCACAAATTACTCCACATCCGATAGGAACCCACAATTTCGCTCCAAAAATCCGCTAACCGAGCGACAATTTTGTTACGTTGTGGGCCTTAATCCGTCGGCACCACTTATCTTATTGCAAATTGTAATCGGTGGAGTTTTGTGGGCTTATGGTATGTGAACAAGGTGGCAATGTGTGACTCTGATGTGGCGGACCCGACGGGAGTATTAACCAGAATTCATATCTTATCGCATCCGGGATATCGCACTCGGCGGAAAACCGAGATCTTGTATATGTAGGACTTTGCACCATGTTGTGATTTTTTATTGCAATATCGCATCGCAACCCAAACCTACCAGGGCCGATTTTGTAACGTTGACTCGCTACCCTGTTGCGATGTGCAATATGTGATTATCGCATCGCAACCCTGATCTTGTCGAGGGATGCTTCTGTAAATCCTCCCTTTACTGATGTGTGATTTGCGAAATGTGGGGACCAATGGCGGCCTACTACTTGGCGCCTAACGATTCGCTGATGGAACCTACCACGTCATCCAATCCTGCCATGTAAGCAAGTCAAACCTGAAATTTGACTTGCTATAACTTCTGCATACGAGCTCGGATTTGAGTGTCATTCACACCATTTGAATCAGAATGATGAGCTCTTGAATCTGAAGCTAAGTTTATCAATATTCTGACACTTTTCTTTTTAGTTTAATTTTGAGCACTTGATCATGGATGGTCTCAAATGTGTTCGACTCCCCTCTTATTCATAGGCTTCTAAAGAGCCTTATTAGGCCGACATGTCATCTCTAGGAGGCTGACTTCATTGTTTGATAGGTTGATTGGTTGCTTGCATGTTGACAAGGTATTGGGGGGTCTTTGACTCTAATTTTGATGCAAATAATTTTTTTTTTACAATATCTAACATGCCCAAAAGGGTCTTCCAGACATGACAATGACTCTTATGACTTGTGACTCAAAGACAAGCCGTAAAAGAACTCAATGGGTGCCTGACCTATAAATCAAATAACCTTGAGCATGAAACCCATGCCTCAAGAATGACAGTAATAATTTTATTTGTCTCTTTACATCAAATATATACAATCATGATTACATATGTCATTATGAAGACCAAAACTAGTTACACATTTGAACATTCTCTTTCTCTAGTCGCATCCTCCTTTTAATAACAATCCTTTTCTATTGTTTCCCTTCCTATTTCTTTTCTCTACTACCTTCCTTATGTGTCTTTATGTACCTTCTAGAATGCATACCACCTTCTTCCATCTCGTTAAGGAACAAGAAAGCTAGGGGCACTTGTTACACCGTATTTTGTCACACCTCCTGTACTTCCCTATGTCATACCCCAGAGTGCCCAAAACTTGGCAATTATGTAGTGTATCTATCCTGATATGCAGTTCATATCCTCCCTGAAGAATTAATGAAAATATGTCTTGAGCCTTCCCTGAAGAAATGAGCTCAAAACCCTAATTTCAGGGTCAGTGCGACTATGACACTACCAACTAGTGCTAATGGCAGGTTGCACCATATTGGTGTTGCGCTGCCAGTGTGATTTTTACTTGGATACTCATGTTGTTGCCTAAAAGGCAAGTTTTCCCAAAGAGGACAAGAAGCTTCATGATCTAGAGGCTTCTAGAACGACAAGCTGGAGGTTGTTCATTGTGGATGTGATCAAATTATCCCAATATTTCCCTTTGATCTTATCCCTATGAGCTTCCTCTTTGAGATGAGGACCTTCCCCTATCTTTGGAGAGATCCTAACTCCCTCTCCCTGCCTATATATTCATCCTCCTCCATTCCCAAATGGTTGGTCTTTGGTTATCTGCACTCTTATGTTGAGATAGTGCCTACATGCTATTCACTTTGGCTTGGAGAAGGAGTGCTTGGAGAGCTTGAGTTTGTACTTGGACATTCACTCAAAGAGGGATTACTAACATCAAGCCCTAGGTTACATGCTTCCTCTTTCATTTCTTAATATATACAATTTTTTGTTCACTTTCCATAAATGCTTGTGTCAATGTATATTTTATCTTAATGCTCCTTAATTTGTTAAGTGGATTACATTCAATTATGCTTGTTGCATTTGTATGCTTTGTTGTATCTTTGGCCTCTTGTGCCAGTATTCAAATGCTGTGAACAGTAAGGACTGAGCCTGAGGAGCAAGCGATCAAGATCTTCAACAAGGGAATGTGTTATAGCATTAGAATGAGGTAGTTCTCCTCCCTCTTCTGTCATTTCGATTGTAATTTAGGAAAGTGTCTCGTAGATTGTCAGGTTGGTTGCTAGTCCCACTCATTTGGCTAGAGGGATCGTCTTTGTCTGTAGAGAGGATTTACCTAGACAAAAACACTCCCTACCCCCGTATAATCATGTCTTTTGTTATTTTTCAGGGGGCAGTTTGATCAATTGTGCCACCTCCTCCATCTTTGAGGGTGATGGTGTCATCCTACACTTCTCCACTTTCCCTCATAATTGGATCCGTGTGTCACTCCCTTCAAGCCAGCATTCCATTTTTTTATTACTTTCAAGAAAATAATTTAATACATTACTTGTTTACAAGATTGGTCCCTATCAGTCATGGCCTCCATGCTATATTTCACAATTATGATTACACTTATAAAAACATGGGTAAAAAGGTGGGACTGTTATAAGCCCCACCCCCTTAAAGGAACATCTTCCTCAGTGTTTTGTAACTAGAAAGAAAAAGAAAAAAACTAGTTTTATAACCACAACACTTACACATGCTAATACATTAAAAAAAAGCAGGTAGAGTACCCCATTTGTTCAACATATTCCTAGGTTGCTTCATCGAGTCCAAAGTGCTTCCATTGTACCTTGACTTGTTCTATTACTCGATTCCATAGTGAAATTTTCCTCCAGTCTAGTATGGAGAGTGGTTTTGGTCAGAATTCTCCCTCTGATTCCACCTGTATCACAAACCAATCAGTTACATGATAAGTGTCATTTACATATGCTTTAAGCAAAGAAATATGAAATACATCATGTAATTTTACGATAGGTGGTAACGCTAGTCTGTATGTTATTGGTCCCACTCTTTTCAAGATTCTAAAGGGTCCACAAAGTCTAGGTGATAATTTAGTACAAGACCCCACTCTTAGTGATCTCTTCCTTAGTTTGATGTCGAGATTTACATACTCTCCCACTTGGAGATATTTTTTCATTATCTATTGGTTTACATAACTCTTTTTCCTATCTTGGGTTGCTTTCAGTTTTTGCTTGATATTGATTACTTCCTGCTCCATTTATTTTAAAATGGTTAGGTCCACGAACCACTATGTTCATTCAGTCATCCTAGCTAATAGGAGTGTACATTTTCGGCCATATAATGCCTCAAAAGGACTCATCTTTAGTGACTCTTGATACTCATTGTTGTATCAAAAATCCACTAATGGTAGGAATTTTTCCACCTCTTTGGGTGATGCATGTCATACAACCTGAGCATGCCCCATAAAATTTGATTTTCCCTTTCTATTTCACCATATTTCTTAGGATGATATGTTGTACTAAAAGCTATTTGGGTTCCAAAACTAGCAAAAATTTCCTTCCAAAATTGGAAGTAAACTTGGCATCCCAATCTAAGATGATTTTCTTAGGTATGCCATGCAATCTGGATATTTCCTTCATGAAAATATGAGCTATGTCAATGCCTTTGTGGGTGGATTTGATAGCTATAAAGTGATATTGCTTACTCAATTTTTCAACTACCACCATGATGGAATCATGTTTTTTAGTTGTCTTTAATAATCCTGTAATGAAGTTCATGGATATGACTTCCCATTCCCACTAAGGGATTGGGATTGACTGTAGCAGTCTTATTGGGTGTCTACATTCTACTTTGACTTGTTGGCATTCCATGAATTTGGCAATGTACTCAAAGTTTTCCTTCTTCATCCCTAGCCAATAGTATGATTTATTTATGGTTATTATTATTTTTTGATAGCCAAGATGACCTAAGTAAGGTCTTTTATGAAGCTCATCCATTATGATCTTCTTCAAGTCCTTCACACTAGGCACATACCACTTACCCTTGAACAACAACATACCATCATCAATGACCTTGTATCTCTTGATCATCAATCTCGTTGGTTCTTATTGTAAGCACTTCTTCACATGCTAGAAATGCTCATCACCTACTAATGCCTCTTTGATCCTTTCCTTGGTGTCAAACTCATAAGTGCCTATAGCTTCCAAGTGTGCTACATGTAGACTTCTACTAAGTGCATTTGCTCCACAATTTTCCTTTCCCTTAATTTGTTTTATTTTAAAATCAAATTCGCCAATTAAAGCCAATCATCTAGCTTGTCTAGCATCTAACTTGGGTTGATCAAACAAATATCTCATTTCTCCATGATTTGACATCAATACACATTGTCTTCCAAGAAAGTAGTGTCTCCCAATCTTCAAGGCATGAGAAATTGTTGTCAGCTCCACGTCATGAGTGACATAGTTATTCTCATGCTCATTTAATTTCCTTGATTCATAATAGATCACATGCCCCTCTTGCATCAAGGCTCCACCTAGTCCTTTCTTACATGCATTTGTGTAGACTACGAAGTCCTTTTCCAGTTCTACTATTGTCAAAATAGGTGCACACGTGAATTGGCATCTATATAGACCAAAAGTCCTTTTTTGGTTCTATTATCCTCAAAATAGATGCACATTTGAGCAATTATTTGAGCTATTCAAACTTGTCACATGCTCTCATGTGTAATGAAAATTCACTCCTTTCCTTTGTAGGGTTGTGATTGGATGCCCAATCTTTGAAAAAACTAAAATGAAAAGCTAATAATATCAAGATAATCCCATGAAGGATATAAACTCCATGACATTTCGAGGAGTGGGACACTTCGTTATGGCCTTAATATTTTTATGAACCACAACCTCTCTTCCTCTTGAAATGACATGTCCCAAATATTGGAATTGTGATTGGAATATGTCACGTTTCCTGAGTTTGGCATATAGCTTGTGCTCCCTCAGAGACTGCAACACTACATTCAGATGTTATTCATGTTCTTCTATAATTTTTGAGTAAATCACAATGTCATCCATAAAAACCAATGCAAATATATCCAAATACAAGTTAAGGATGTTGTTCATCAAGAAAATAAATGTGGTTGGTGCATTTGTGAGCCCAAATGGAACGATCACAAACTCGTAATGTCAATATCTTATATTAAATGTTTTCTTCTGGATGTCTTGGTATTTAATTCAAACATGAAGATAACCATATCTCAAATATGTTTTAGAGAACATTGCATCCCCTCTCAACTAATCAAATAAATCATCAATTTTGGGCAATGAGTACTTATTTTTCATTGTATCCTTATTCAATTGTAGGTAATCAATGCACAACCACGGTGTGTCATCATTATTTACAAACAACGTTGGGGCTCCCTAGTGTGACACACCGAATCTAATATACCCCTTATCCAACATCTCTTTCAACTGCAAATTTAATTCTACCAATTCTTGCATGGTCATACGATACAAAGATTTTTAAACTAGCACTGCACCAAAAATAAACTCAATGGAGAAGTTGATTTCCCTCCTAGGTGGCAATCTTGACACTTCTTTAGGGAATACATCATTGTATTTCTTCAAGAGAGGGAGATCTGAAATTCTAATTTTGTTTTTTTTTGTCACACTCGTTACTTGGATCATGAAAAAGGCACACCCCTTCTGACTACATTTCTTTACTTGCAATGTTGAAATTTGTTTGACCAAAACATGCTTTCTCTTTCCTGGAAACATTGCTTCTTTGCCTTCATCAATGAGGTGCTCCAGTGATTTATTAATTCAATCCAACTTGTTTTATGGTCTACTAACTAGTGCATTCCAATTAAAGTGTCATATGATCCCAACGACAATAGATTGAGGGTAGTTGTTGTGTGAATGTTTCCTAACTTGAGGAGGCATGATTCCACTAGCTTTGTTACCCTCACTTTGACTCTCGTGGCCAATTGGACTAGCCACAACTTTGCATGGAGTTTTCTTTGCAAGTTTCACATCTCTAAAAACCTTTGGGGTATTATAACTAAAATTGGAACCCATCGATTAATATTGGAACAAGCTAGTTGGTAACCATACATTTCATCTCAATCACTAAGACTTCATGATCTACTTGTCTGTTGTCCAATACCATGTAAATCCAAAGTATGTTGTGAGCTACATCATTCGTTGTCATTGCCTCTTGGTCATTATAAAACTTCTTGTTGTTTTGTTGTCAAGGAGGACAAACTCTCTACTTGTGGTTCTCTCCACAATCCCAACACCGTAACACCCTTCTCTTGGGCTCCTCAATATCTTTTCTCATTTATTTAGAAAGTCAATCCCTACTAGTAGCAGTAAAATTCTATTAGAATTCGCCCTTGTCAGGAATGGAAAACTTAATATTTTTCCCTCCTTTCTTGTGTCTTGAGGATTTTGTTCCTTTTTCTTTGAAACTGTTGTTGTCCTTGTTCTTCCAGTCTGATAGGAATTTAGCCCTATGCTAGGTAAGATCATAGAAATACTTAGCCTTTCAAATGGTGTCTTCCAATGTCCTTGGGTCATCAAACTCAATCTTATCTTGGTAGGGCTATGGTAACCCACTCAAGTATCTTTGGATCTTCACATTCTCATCCTTGATAAATGGCACATACCTCAACAACTCTGAAAATTTGGCGGTATGACCATCCAAGGTAAGCTACCATAGCTTATGTACATAAAATTCTTAAATTTTGTTGTCATAGATACTCTTAAATAGGTTCATCTCAAGGAAATATTTCTCAAATTTTCTCCATGATAGTTCCTTTTTTCTAATTCCCTTGACATTTTTCAATTCTCCCACCATGTATCATCTTTTCCCTTCAAGCTAAAAATGGGTACTTTGGCATTCATGTTTGCAAAGTAGTCATGGAATCTGAAGTATTTCTTCATTCCCAATAGTCGGGATTCTTCCTCTTCAACCTTCTTTATATCTCCATCAAAGGTAGGGGGCTTTTCTTTCTTGAACTCTTTCAGGATTAATCTCTTCTCACTTCTCCTTTGCTAGTGGTGACATCTAGTTTCATCACTAGAAAACTAATCATGTATGCTTGACTCTCTTTTCAGAGTGTTGAGTGGGGTTTCTCCTATCATTGTGTCTTCACTTTCTTGCCTATGCCTTTTCCTTCACTTGTTGCCTTCTTCCCTATTGGTCTCCAACCCTCATTTCTAGATATCCAGTGGGATTTGCTTATATTTGTGCCTACCTAGATAGCTGGCACAAAGCTCATGTTGATTTTTCCTTTGAAGATCTGATAAGCATTACAAAATTATTGCATTCACCTTTGTTTTCATTTCTTTTGCTCTAACAATCCTTTCATTATCTACCTTGGAACTTTTCAAGCTCCTGAGGGTATCCATCCAATCAAGTGAATTTTCCTTTAACCTCTTCCCAACTAAGTCCTCTTCTTGATTATGATGGGATCTATCCATGTTGTGCTTTACCATTATTTTTCTCATTCCTCTATTTATTGTTGGAATTTGTGTCTCCTTATGTGTTTTCATACACACAAACTTATTATTTAAATATATCATGAATATAGTAATTTATCACCTTGGTCTTTGAGCACTAAGCATGTTCATCTAAATTTATTCCCAAAATCAAAACCCATGTCAGTTATACATGCTAGTGCAAAAGGACATATTAGTATTCTATCAAGGTTAGCAACCACATCAACTAAAAATGAAAAAATTGTTGTATTAAATTATATTGTTTGTGTGTGAGCCTCTTCAAGTCCAATGTTGAACCTTTATTTTGATACCACTTTGTAACCAACCCCAACCCCCTTAAATATCCCAAGCTATGGGAGGGTTGCTTATTAGTTTTGACCTAATCTCCAAGGTATGTTATAAAGATGAGGTTAGCACAAACTTCACTTTTCAAAATTTTTCGATTTTGATTATAATACTATCATCTTGATAAGCTCATCGAGAGCTTTCTAGTGATATAATCTTTGTCTCAATTTGAGTCCTAAATCAGAAGTTATTCTTGTTAGAAGTTTGGCCTATTAATAGAATCCATGTCATCACAAGGATACCATGTGGCTTCTGCCTTACTAATGTGACACTAGCATGCCATCCATGGATGGGTTTCAGAATGACCATGCATTGAGACCCTCCCTTCCATCCATTATACCATGTGCTCATGGTGGGGCTCACTGGACCACGTCATCTTGACATCTCAGCCTCAGGGTTTCCTCCTCACCTCCCTCGACAATTGCCTCAAGTAAAAGTGACAAGATCTGAGGTCCAATAACCGTGGCACCAACCCAATGCACTCAATGCTTGAGGTGGATCCCATTGATCCATGTCATCTCAACGTCTTGATGTTAGGGTTCCTCACCTCCCTCTGTTCCAAACTCAATTAGAAATGTCAAGGTTTGAGGTATGTGATCTAGGATCCATACTTTGCTTCATTATATTGTGTGCAAGATGGATCCTGCTAGCCCATGTCATCTTGGGGCCTCAACATTTGGCTTTCCTATTTCTCATCGCACATGAACACTTTAGCATTAATATTTGAAGACCGATATCAAGCCACCAGCGTCAAGTCCCTCCACGAGTTAGCTCTTTCTGTTTTCCCTAAGGTTCGACAACCCGATGGCATAGTTCCAACAATTTGAGTTTTGTCCTTGTCCCACTCTCTTCCTCTCAATGCACGTATATTATGTTTCATCCAAGCCTTAACCAAAATAACTGGTAAGGAGATCCCCCCCCCCCCCCCCCAACAGTGGTTTCAAATTGGAAAAAGGGGGGGCCCTTAATTGATCCTTGTTGTTAATCAAAGATGAGCAGGTTGGCACTAATATTGACCACAATCCCCCCTACTCATTAAACATCAACCACGAAGGGGGATCCTCAATGAATCTATAAGCTCACTCTCCACTTAGTTCCTTCGAAAAGATCAGTGGCCCAAAGACCCACGAGCCTAGTAGGGTCCGTCCCCAAGCCACATCACTTGGATCCACATCATCTCATGCCATGTCATCCCAAGCTATGTCATCTCAAGCAACATCATCTTGACATTGGGCTCTCAACCTTACCACATAGCTACTCTTCCAGGAACCTGAAAGATATGATGAGTTAACCCTATTGTCATCATGTGAGATCAATCCCCCCTACTCACCCATTTCATAGTTGACGGTTGACGGTTGATATTGACCCATTGACCTGTGTCTCTCTACACAAGGATTCACACAATTGTCCCAAGTATCCGATAGTTGGTCACAAGGTTCTATGGAACTATGGTTCCCCCTTGGGGTATACATATTGTTAGTTTTTGTAGCATCGAATGGTATTATAGTCTTGAGACTTTGTAGAGAGGCTAAAACACATGAGATCCCCAAAACCCAAAAATCACTTATGAAAATTCAGCCTAGAAATGGCTCAATTAAATTAATTATCCGTCATTTAATTTTTCCAATATCTAACTAAAGGGGTTAATTAATACAAATTAATTGAGAAAGATGTGAATTATCTAGAAACTCACACAGATCGACTTAGAGATCATCTCAACCATTGATTATGTTTTAATCATGGTCGTTGAAGTCTCAACTGGAGATTATAAGAAAAAATCGATGGGTAAATGGAGAACACTTGAAGGTGAGAAGCACTTGAGAGTGTGACCAATTGTGGATACTCAATGATCTAAACAGATTGATTCTCCAATGTAGGTGATTCAGCAAGAGTGATCAAGTCAAAGCTTGGGCAAAAAAGTGTTAAAAGGGGAAGAGATAGTGATCTGGAGGATGATTTCCATATTTGGAAGAGGCATAAGCAAGCAACTGAAGTATTGCATAGTGCAGCTAGCCTAGATCAATCGTAAGGGTTGCGCAGAATTTTTCTGACGGGTTGTGGTTAGGGTCACACTGGTTTTCCCAGTATAACTGCAAGGATCATGTAGGTTTTACAAACACAATCGCGTGGGCCATCATAAGTAGAATCAGCATGTGTAGGGGTTAACAACCAATTTTCAAAGGTCACGGTTTGCTTGTGGAGGTAGAGAATCTTCTCCCCAAATACTTTATTTCATATTCTCGTTGATTAGATAGCTAGTTGGGCTTCCAAATATTGTACTCATAAATCATTGTTGCATAAATATAAACCCTCATCTATTGCACTGGTTTTCCCACACTGGGTTTTCTCGGGGACTTTTGTCCAAAAACAATAGTATCATATTTTTTTGTGTGTGTGTGTGTGCTAGCATATTTCTCAATTCCTATTTTTCTTTTGCAATTATTTTTTATGGTAAAGAAATTGTAGTGTGAATATTTGGTTATTTTGTTGTAAACAAAATAAACTACATAATTAATTTATCAGTTAGAATAAATATTTCCAGTTGTTTCATTTCAAGGGATTTTTCACATGGTATTACAGCATATTTGATGGAAGGAAGCTCAAAGGCAAAGGGAAAAATTTATAGCTCAGAGGGAGCTGCAGTATGAATTTTTCGGAGGATCATGCAAGTTAGCTCAGAACAGATTTAAGGAACCTCGCAAGATTTTCCTATGCAGACATACAGATCGTGCAAGTTTAGACTGAACAACCGCGCAAGTACAGAAAATTCACGAGTGCATCACATCCATAAGCAATGACGACACAAATTTTCGCAGAGTATATTTTCATGTTTGGGCATGGAGGGTTTGCAGCAGTTTGCTAGAGCAGATTTAGTGCCATGTGGAAGAGGAATAGTACACATATTTTTCTTCACTAAATTCTTCAGTAAATCCATGGACATAGTTGATATTCAAGAGGCTTCAGAATTGTCTTCAAGATTGGAGGACGAATTTGCTTGCTTATCAGGCTCAACTTCACAGGGTGTCTGGTATATAGACAGTGGAGCACCAGCTCACATGAAAAGGGTTAGAGAATATTTATCTAGCTATAACGAGGAGTAGATGGACTTCCAAATTATGATGGGAAACAAAATGAAGTGTACTCCAATGGGGAGAGGTACCATCAATTTTCAGAGCGATTTAGGAGAAAGTACCAACACTACAAATGTACTGCATATGCCAGTATTGGGTATGAACCTGATTTCAGTATCCCAGCTACAGGAGAAGGGATATCATGTCCACTTCATAGGGAAGAAGGTGTTTTTCAAACACCCGAGCCGGAAGAGGGTGTGACAAATTGGAGTTTGAAGCAATAGGTTGTACAGGTTGCAACTTGATTCTCCAATAGCACTAATAGGAAGTGATAGTAGCAGCGGGAAGGAACTGAATGAGCTATGACAGAGAAGAATGGGACATTTACACCATGGAGCACTCAATATGCTCAAGGAGATAATATCAGGGGTCCTAGAACTTGGCATGGAACACGATGATGTGTGCAGAGAGTGTGTGTTTGGGAAATATGATAAGGAAACATTCCTGAGAAGTGACAACATATAAAATGGCATGTTGGGACATATAAACTCAGATATTTATGGCCCAGTATCCACTAGAGATATCATTGGGACCGAATACTTTGTCACCTTTATTGATGATCATTCCAGGAAAACCCAGATCTACTTCTTGAAGACCAAGGATGAGGTCTTCAATCATTTCAGGGAGTTTAAGGCTCTCATGGAGAATGCGACAGGGAAGAAGATCAAGGTGCTTTACTCAGATAATGGTGGAGAGTATATTGATAAATATTTAAGAGATTTTTGTGTGAAGGAGGGTATCAAAAGAGGGTGGAAAACTACATACAATCCACAACATAATGGGGTAGCGGAGAGGAAAAACATAACTCTACTTGGGGCTGGAAAAGCAATGTTATATGACTAGGATTTTCCTAGGTTTCTATGGGAAAAGGCATGTAACACAACAATGTATATTCATAAAAGGATTCCTCATAGGGCATTGGGGAAGAAAACGCCAGAAAGAGTCTTCACAAGGAATAAGCCAGAAGTTACTCACTTCAGGATCTTCGGCAACATTGCTTATTTCCTTGTGCCATATGAGAAGCGTGCCAATTTTGATTAGACTGTAGAAAGGGGTTCCTCATTGGGTATAGTGAAACCTCCAAGGCATACATGATCTACATTTCTATCAATAGGAAGATTGTAGTGAGACAAGATGTAAAGTTCATGGAAGACCAAGATTTCAAGAGATCTCGTGAGATGCCTATAGGTGATCAAAATCAGTCAGTTGAGGCTCCATTGTTCCAACGGAAGGGATGGCTAGTGGGACAGTCATGGGGATCCAATACAATGACCAATACTAGTAATTCCTCAGATGCAGGGGATCCTATCATATCATAATAGATGTAGCAACAAAGGTGGTATGAGGAGTAGTTGGTTGAACCTCCCACTACTAGTGGTCGAACTAGTAGAGAAGTTCATTAGACATTAACATATGCATAGGAGTTCATTGGAGCTCCTAGGACAAACAAGAGAGTGTGCAGAAAACCTGACAGGTACCAAGCATTAGTGGCTCAAGTTGTAAAACCTCCCAGCTTGCAGGAAGATCCATAAAATCAGGTGTGGATAGATGTCATGGCAGAAAAGTATAACTCTATCATGATGAATGATGTTTGGGAGGTGGTGTTGAGGCCTGAGGATAGGTCAGTTGTAGGCTCTCGGTGGATCTACAAGATCAAGTATGTTGCAAACGGTAGCGTGGAGAATTACAAGGCTAGATTCGTGGAAAATGGGTATGCATAGAAATAAGGGATAGATTATGAGGATACTTTTGCCCCAGTTTCCAGATACACTTCTATCTAGTCAGTTATATCCTTATCAGCTTAGATGGGGTGGAAGATTCACTAGATGGATGTCAAGAAAACATTCTTGAATGGGGTGATAGAGGAAGAGGTGTACATGGAATAGCCATAGGGTTTCAAGACTCACGACATGTGTGCAGACTAAAGAAAGCTCTATAAATACTCAAACAGGCACCCAGGCCATGGTATGGTCAGATCGATAGCTACTTGCAGTAGATAGGATTTGTCCAGAGTGATGCAGATCCCAACCTTTACCATTTGATGGTAGAGGATGAGCCACAAATCCTAGTATTGTATGTGGATGATCTCTTTCTGATAGGGTCATCAAGGCTCATATAGGACTACAAGAGGAACCTAGAAATAGAGTTTGATATGAAGGATTTGGGGTTGATGCACTATTTCTTAAGATTGGAAGTGTGGCATAAGAACGAGGAAATCTTCCTTGGTCAAGGGAGATATGCTACATATATTCTGAAGAGATTCAAGAATACAGGATTGTAGACCCATGATCACCAACTGGAAAATGATAGACGTGTCAGATGGCAAGGATGTTGACACCACCTTGTATAGACAACTCATTGGTTATCTCATGTATCTAGTGAACACTAGGTTAGATATTTGTTTCATGATCAATACCATCAATCATTTTATGGTGGAACCAAAGAGGGTACATTGGGCAACGACGAGGCACATTTTGAGGTGTGTGCATGACACAATAGAATATGGTTTGAAATATACCTAAAGGGATGATGTCAAACTTTGTGGATTCACAGATGTAGATTGGGCAAGTAGTTTAGTGGACGGAAAAAGTACCTTTAGGTACCGCTTCAGTGTTGGATCAAGGATGGTTTCTTGGTGCAGTAGGAAGCATAATTCAATAGCACTGAGATCTGTAGAAGTAGAGTATATGGCAGCAAACATAGATATGTGCAAAGCTATATGGATTTGGAAGCTATTAATAAGCTTGTTCAGGAAGAGGATGGGAGTGACCAATATGTATTGTGATAATCAAAGTTGTATCAAGCTCTCTAAGATTCTAGTGTTTCATGATAGGTCGAAACAAATAAATATTTGATGTCATTTCACATAGATTGTGTGCAGCATGTAGCAGTCCAACAAAAATATGTTTCCATAGATGCGCAGGTTTCAAATATACTCACAAAATATGGGTATGATGGAGAACTCGTTTCAGCAATGGGGACAAAGTATTTTAGATACTTCTAAGTTGCAGTAGTTGCAATAGCAATAACAACAGTTGAGATGGAGTTGCAATGCACATGTAGAGTTGGCAGCAATATAACAATGTCAGCAACAGCATTAGAGTTGCACAGTAGTTGGTGGGAAGTGGTAGGCAATCACAGTGGCCAAACATCAACAACATGCATAGAGGGTGATGCAGAGATAGGGTGTTGGATCAGTTCAAAAGTAGAACACCTTCCTCACTAAGAGGAAGTGTTATTTTTTGTAGCATTGGTTGGTGTTCTAGTATCGAGACTTCTTAGAGAGGATAAAACACATGAGATTTCCAAAAACAAAAATCGTTTCTGAAAATTCAACCTAGAAATGGCTCAATTAAATTACGTAGCCATCATTTAATGTTTCCTAAGTATAACTTAAGAAAGGGGTTAATTAATAGAAATTAATTGAGAAATATGTCAATTATCTAGAAACTCACACATATCAACTTAGAGATAATCTCAACCATTGATTAAGTTTTAATCAATTTCATTGAAGTATCAAGTAGATATTATAAGAAGAAGACAATGGGTAGATGGAGAACACACTTTAGAGAACACTTGAAGGTGAGAAGCACTTGAGAGTGGGACTAGTTGTAGATACTCAATGATGTAGATAGATTGATTCTCTAGTGCAAGTGATTCAAAAGGAGTGATCAAGTCAGAGATCGAGTAACAAAGTGTTATAGGGGTAGAGACAGTGATTCGGAGGAGGATTTCTAGATCTCGAAGAGCCAGAAGCAAGTGACTGAAGTATTTCATAGCGCATCTAGCCCAAATCAACCGCAAGGGTCACGCATAATTTTACTAATTGGTCATAGTTAGGGTCGCGCAAGTTTTCCTAGTACAGAAGCGAGGATAATGTGGGCTTTTCCATCAGAGTCGCACAGATCATTAGAAGTAGAATCGACCTGCACAACGGTTGATGGCCAGTTTTTAGAGGTCGGGATTTGCTTGTGGAGGGAGAGAATCTTCTCTCCAAATAGTTTATGTTAGATTCTTGTTGATTGGATAACTAGTTGGGCTTTCAAAGATTGTACTCAGAAATCATTGTTACATAATAATATAAACCCTCAATTGTTGCAGCGGTTTTCCCACATTGGGTTTTCTGGGTACTTTTGTCCAAAAACAACTGTGTCATATTTTGTGTGTGTGTGCTAGCATATTTCTCAGTTCCTATTTGACTTCCACAGTTAATTTTTATGGTTAAGAAATTCCAGTGTGAATATTTTGTTATTTTGTTATAAACAAAATAAACTACATAATTAATTTATCAGTTAGGAGAAATATTTCCAGTTGTTGCATTTCAAGGGAATTTTCACACATATATCCTCCTTACATGTTTTTCCATCAACCCATTATCATTGTACCTTCCTCACAAAGTTTGCTTGATTAATCCCTCTATTGTTCTCATGACTTCATGGTTAAGGAATAAAATAAGTCAGAGCCTAGCCCTTATAATGCCAAAGTTTGGTGGTTTAGTACGAGGGTGAAAACTTGAAACTTCCAAGTGCAAGAAGAACAAGTGGGCATGACCCATATCACCAAAGGGTATCAATCTTGAAATAGAAGGGGAAAGACCCCCAAATACCAATTTTACACAGTTTTCAATGTTGCGGATGGAATAATGCGCCAATCATCCAATTTTGTTGACCTCTTGTAGAGGTTGTTTAAATTCATTCAAGGAGACGTGAACTACTAATCTGTAAACAATTCATATATATGATGGTGAACAACGCATTACAAGCTACTAGAACACACATAGACAGGCTTTGGTATATAAGAGTACAACACAACATTGTCTATTTAATCTAATATAGATATAAGTATACAAAGTATCTTGGCATTCATTAGATTCATATCATTTAAGATATCATGAGAATCAAAAGCATAATTAAGATCCTTACCATTCAATCATTAATTAACATTCATGAATATATAAGAGCTCATACAGACATATGTAATTCATGGAACATCACAATTCATAGCTTTATATATCAATGCATTTGACTTATCTAAGTATGTAGAGATGGATAGCCATTGAAGGGGGCCTTCAACTCTCCACCCAACCATATGCAACCTACACTACAACTTTCTTGTAGCTAACCACCCACGAACCAAATCCAAAGTTTGCAAGGATGCTTACTTAGGAAAAATTCACAGCAAGCTTGGTAGACACTCAAGAGATGTAGTCCATTGTCTAGGTGGTTTCTTAACTACCCTTTGGTAGTAAGCACCATAGTGACTCTCCTAATCCTTTGAGTTCAATCATAAGGCTTCACCTAAGTTCTAGATGGGACATTTATCAGTCGAGGAGGTTGAATCCACTATCTAGGTGATCTCTCAATTGTCATTTCATAGCAAGCACAAAGAATCTGTAGTCCATTGTCCATGTGGTTAACAACTCTCTAGCAAGCACCACATAGACTCATATTGCCCTGTCTAGGTGGTTAATATCTATTCAACCAAAACCACAATGATTTAGTTATCCACGAAGCCTCCCACTACCCGTTCAAGCTTGGACACACACAGTCTAGTGGCCTCAAACACGTCAATACAGGGAATAACACCCCAATTTCAGAGGACAAGGCTCATTCACAACTCCATCATTGCTTCATGTGCTCCATGCCTAGCATCAAAGGAATTCTCTTTCTCCAGTCATGTCCTCCTTTCACCAATGCTCCTTTTCTGATGTTTCCCTTCACGTTTATTTTCTCTGCTACCTTCTGTTGGGTGTGTGTTATATTCTTTCCACAACTAACCCACGCGTAGCAGGCGGGTCACAAGGGCGGAAATTTCCCCTCTTGTCGAGGGGTATGTAAGGGGGTGGTATCCCCTTACATGGGGTCCTATGCAGTGCCCTGAATTGGGCGCGGGATCCCCCCCAAGACAATTTTTGGGGCTTAAAGCCCCAGTTTTGACTAAGTCCGATGTAAAGACTCCATGATTTGTGGGCACAGAGCGTGAAGTTGTAATTAAGTCATAGGGTTGTCTACCCTTACTTTTGTAATGTAATATCGGCTTGATAGTTTTACCCATGGTCTGCGGACCATGGGATTGTATAAATAGAGTGAGGCTCTAAGTGTAAATACAATCAATGATCCAAGTAAGATCTAATGATGAAGCATTGAGTCTAAGTGTAAAGTCAAGTCTTTGGGTAGTAGAGTAGGAGAAGGCTCTACAACTGAGTGCGTAGAGGCCTAGTAGTCTGCAACTGAGTGCACGGACCTCTGCAACTGAGTGCGCAAGGTGGGTGGAGTCTGTAACCAATTAAAGCATTAATAAAGAGAAGTTTAACAATATTTATGTGTATCTTTTCTTGCTTTATGCATTGAAGTATAATGGGTATGAATTGCAAGTTTATTGTTTATTTGTTGCGCGAACTTATATGAATGTGTTGAATAAGCGAATATAATATAAAGTATTTGGTTGCATGAAGATAACTAACTGCTATAAGAAGATAAGTAAGATCCACGGTGCAACACGGGGAAATAGCGTAGATCACTGCTTTAGTAGCATGAAAGCTCCTCAGCCCCTGTTTAGTGTGCGCGAAGTCAAGTATAACAAGGCGCGAAGGCCTCACAAGTCAGGAAAGTGGGCAAAGATATTTACAGTCAGACTAAATCGACCCCTCAGACATCTCAAGGGTGTAGAAACTTGGTCCCAGCATCCCCCCATACTGCTTCGGGTGAGACCTCAGTCGCACCCCGTGGGTTGTTGCCGAAAGGGCCATTAGTACAAGGATTTGTTTGGCTAAATAACTCCGAACCTGGGTCAGGCCCCAACAAGCCAACAAATGGTTCCGTTGCCAGGACCGGAATCTGCATAGAGATGTCTGATGTCGTATCATTGGAATCCAACTAAGAAGGAAATTGAAGGTTGATTGGATAGGAGGATTCACGAGTTCGTGGTGCAGGAGAATAGGAATCTGTGACTATCAAAGGAAGAGTGGTTAGACTACTACCTATACACAGAGATCCACGAAATTATCTTCGCATATTTCCCTATTGAGTTGTACGAGTGGATCATGAAGCTAGTAGATAGCCAAGGAAGGTGGAAGCTTGACAATCCTATTGTGTAGACCCCAGAGTTGGTGCGTAGATTGGAAGCATCAGAGGATACGATCGCACACGTTGTTGATCACTGGCTCAATCGGATTATAAGAGGATTCATTACTGAGTTTGTAGTAGATACTTTAGTTAGCTATCGCGAGGTTGAGCGACGCTTTCTCAAAGGACCACAAGGTAAGTACGTAAAGTCTCTGAATACTTGGATTAAAATGTTATTGTGTGAAAAGAGGGTTATACAATTACCTTGATGTTCGGAGCCACGTGAAGTGGAAAAACCTACAGAAACGAAGGAAGTAAGGGACTAGAGAATAGCCCTTTGATTTCACCTCCATGAGGGGACGAGGAAGAACTCGCGAAGGTCTTGTCATGAAGTGCGATCAATTTGATAAGCCAGAGGATTTTGCGCATACCACCCCCACCCACACCACCACCAGCTTCACCGCCTTCACCGCCATCTTCACCCATACCACCTCTACCACCACCGCGAGTCAATATGGCAAGCGCAATAAAGTTGCTTGTGTTCAAGGGAGTAGGAAATGAAGACCCGAACCAGTTTTGGTTCATGATAAGAGCCGTATGGGAAGGATAGGGGGTTACAGATGATAATATAAAGAAAGTGACGTTGGCCAGTGCTCTGCAGGATCGCGCGTTGACCTGGTATATTAAGCATTCTAATGACAATCCGAATGTGGGGATCGCGGATATGCAAAGTGCACTAAACAGATAGTTTAGCATGCCGAAGTCAGAGACACATTTGATCATTGGATTCAAAGAGATCACAATGCTACTAGGTGAGACTCCTTGGGAGTTGGATCAAAGACTCAAGTGCACAATTTGTGAAGCTAATATGACTTTGACGGATGGACAACACCGCGAATGGTTTGTAGCATCGCTAATGCCGCATTTGAGGAACTCGTTGTCACAACAGAGGTTAACAACCCAGGTAGAGGCCTTGGAGATCGTGATGAGGCTGCATGAGACCCCAATACAAGATCCTAACTTGCGAGTTCACCAACTCCACGCGCATTTGAAAAACTTATGCCTTGAGATTCAGAGTCTGAAACATGACATGACAGCCCGACTAGAAGTGCGTGAAGAGGTATGGTGTGTTAAATGTAAGGGTCAGGGTCATGACAAGGACCATTGCTCGGTGTTCGCAAACTACCTCGTGGGAGGAGGACCGATGCCGTTAAGACCAGAGGCACAAGCAGGACCTAGCGCGATGCCTGCTTGTGGTGCGTGATTTGTCAAATAGGAGGAAAGCATGCTACCAACAACTGCAATTTTCTACAGAAGTACAAACATAATTCACAATAGTTGTTTTGTGATTTTTGTAGATCAGTTGGACACGATGAGTGCACCTGTAGAAGCTATGAGATGATGATGGATAGAACTCCCACCTACAGGGTTCAGGCCAAAACGCGGCCCCTTGACCAAAACACAGGAATGGCGCGAACCGGATTTTAGGGGCACGGATGAGGCTGAGATGGAGGAGGACTTAGAAGAGGCTACAAACAACTGATATGTTACAATTATGGAGGGCTAGGACATTATGCTCATGATTGTACGAATCCAATGCATCCATCATGTCTGTATTGTACCGTTTTTTATCACGAGATGGAGGATTATCCTACGGTGATAGCTAGGTTGCGCGACAAGGGAGCGCTACAACCTCCCCCGACTCAGAACTTGCAGATGATGAGGTATGAGCCGCACGAGGAAGATCCAAATGTGAACATTATGCTCCGAAGTGGAATTACGATGGGAGATGATAAAGGCAAACAACCTGAAGATAGTAGTTGGGTTCTCAAGGCTCCGACAAAAGAACCAAAGTTTGATTTGGAGCATGCTAAGGAAACCTTCATGGAAGCTAAGAAGAGTTTCATTGATGCCTCCACTTCAAGAAGAAAAGATAGACCAGAGCCGGAAATGGACCCATCTATGCTTACGACATTCCTAGAAACATGCATGAAGCTACTGCATGATAGTAAGGTTGTAAAGGGATTGCTAGGAGAGCCACACGTAGTCCGGAAGATTGGAAAGCATGCGACGAGGACGAGAAGAGAAATGAGTTTGACTGCACAGATTGGAGAATATGAGATGGACCAGGTAATTTTGGATTTAGGATTGGACGCAAACGTTTTTCCGAAGCAGACATGGGAGCACATGGGAAGGCCTACGCTGCAATCGTCTCCTATCCAGCAGCGAATGGCAAACCAACAAAAGATAATACCTATGGGGAGATTGTATGGAATCACCATGGATATTGAAGGGGCAAGCGTGCTAGCAAAATTTGAAGTGATAAAGATTGTTGATGATAGCAATCCCTACCCCACACTCTTAGGAATCGATTGGGCCACTCACATGAAAGGGGTGATTAATTTGAAGAAGCACAAGATGATTTTTGAGAAAAAGTCTCTACACGTAGTCGTACCTTTGGACCGTGCAGAAGGATCACGCTACACAGAGCCAGTGCGCGAGTATGAAAGCGACAACGATTTGGATTGCATCTACAAGATAACTGTGCGAGAGCAAGACTGGGTAAATCCCACAGTGAATGGGCGAATCTCATGGGAGCACGAAAGATCCTATACGTCAGATTCGGATGAAGAGATATAGTGATGGCAGAATCGGTTACACAAGGTAACCACGTTGAACTGTAATATGATGACAAGATCACTGCGATGTGTATCGACAGAAGTGAGATGTTTTCCTACTTATGATGGATTAGGTGAGGTAGATGTTTTCTTGGATAGATTTGAAAGAGAGGTGTTGGAAAAGCAACGTTTCCAGGCTTTGAAGTGGGTATTGTGTGCTACGCCTGCGAGGTGGTGGGATACGCACCAAGGAAGCTTTGAGGACTGGCGCGAATGTTGGAGAATGATGCGCATGCATTTTGGGAAGCCTAAGATGCAACTAACAGGTAAATACAATGTACGTGATGGTCCATGTGCGCATCTATCCAGGTGGGTACAAGCATATGGTAAACAACCTGTGCGGATGCACATAGACTTCGCGTCTGTGAACATGGTCAGTAAGCATGTGTTGGGGAGGCAATTGCATGAACGATCCCTTGACTTGGAACAACAGAATGTGGAAAGAATGAGTGCGCAGAAGGTTACCCATGTAGAAGCATTTAACGAAGTATGCGAAGCACTAAACAGGGTACATAATGCACAGTGAAGTGATTGTGACCTGCGCGTACCAGCAGTTTTGTGGGCTTATAGGACAACGTCAAAGAATTTGACGGAACAGACACCTTCTAGGTTGGCCTATGGAGCAACTGCTGTAATACTGATGGAGTATATTATGCCTGGTCTGCGCATAGCAGCACCCATGGATATGACGGTCCATGGAGCCTTGGAAGAAGGGATCACGCAGCTGAACGAAGAAGAACATTTGGGACCTAATGAAGAGATCCACCAAGGTGACCTTAAGCTCCAAGAACTCATGGAAGAAAGAGTGCGGTTAAGGGAGAAAAGCGCTCTTGTGGAAGTAGAAGTCAAGAAGCTTGAGGAAGGAATAAAGAAGGATTTTCTTGATAAGAAAACTGTGGTGATAAAACAGGATGCGCACGATTACGTTGACAAATTTGGGGACTACCGCCTAGAGTTGATTAGCTTGATGCCTTGGATTGGACCGTATATCACTAGAGGGATCACCGATGATGGCACGATGTAGATGGTGAAGTGCGCGATGCAGACAGTCAAGTTAAAAAACGGACTTGTCCTAGGAAAAGTTCTTGATGGTCGGTTGAAGCCATATACAAGTGGCCCGGCCACCTGACTAGCCATGGGAAGCACAGTCTTAGCGCTCCAGGCAGTTGAAAGGAGGCATGGGACTATAAACTACTTTACCCAAGAGTTGTGAAATGTCAGGGCTGCACACAGGAGTGAAGTGTCACGAGGTCCACGACAGCACAAGGGTGGCTTTGCTGCCGTGCGGCTTGGCTAGAAAGTGACCGTTGTAGTCATTATTCACGATGTGATGCTTGGTTTGAGACCAAATGGAGTAGGCGGGAAGCATTTAAGGCAAGCTTTATGGGTAAGATTTGGGAAAATCTGCCGCCAAGGGAGCATTAATGGACTAGATTTGGGGGGAATGGTCGAATTTGAATTCAAAAGGTGCTATAAATTGTGAAGGGTTGCCCAGCAAACAACACTTGGTCATTTGAGAATTGAGTTACTGTGTGCCCAAAGTATTCTGAACCGCAAACTATTTAACCTGTTGAGAGCATTGGTTGAGTCTGTGGTTGAGCAGTTGAGAGATTTCTGGAAAGACCAAATGGCAGCGTTTGAAGAAGCTAGGGAGATCAGATAAATGATTGTCGAAGAAGCCGCGCAAGCCATGACAGTAGAGGATACCCCTGAGAGCACCAGGATAGTTGCGGAAATCCCTAAATCACTGCACACACCGAGGCCCAAGAAAGATAAGCAGCCCATGATTTATGTGTGCGTGTCCCCTCGAAACCCACTGAGAACTAAATTGACCATGGAAGAAAAAGGGAAAGAGGTTACTTTGGAATCCGATGAGGAGGAGGAAGACCTTGAGGACATCCTGATAAAAGAGGATGATGAGGAAGACATGGAGGAAGAAAGTGAGGGTGCAGACCCTCAAACTAGGCTTCCCATGTAGAAGGGGAAGGCAAAGGTGCCCAAGGATCTAGATGAGAGCAAGAGCTCTCTGCAGACTCTGCTGCTACCTGACGATATCACTTTTTAAGGAGCACACTTGGGACAGGTGCCGAGTTTGAAGTTTGAATATTGGGACCTTGCGGACCATGAAAAGTTCCCACACTTGGAAACCATGCAGCTCATGAAGCCAAATAAAAACACCATGGTGGGAGTCATAGACTTGGAGTCGCACAAGTGGTTACACGGAGTCGAAAAGGTAGGGTTGTTGAACCTGCTCCAGGTACTGCATTACCATCGCGCTCGAGTGACTATTTTCATCATCAGGCAACTGCTCTACCTGGTGCATGATGGGTGTTTGTGGCTGGAGGAGCCCATCCCCATCATGGATCACCTGATCCATAGAATTACCCGACTCCCTTATAAAGGGGAAGACCCAACGAACATTTTGCAAGGTAAAAGCAATGATTTGGCCATCGTAGAGGCCATGGACAAGATATATAAGCTAGAGAAGAAAAATAGGGGCTACGCGATCTCCAGTCTCAACAACAAGGCAATCAGAGTTGGGACTCAGATACTGGCGAGTAAGGTCATGCATAAGTGTCACGCGGATGAGGTGCCTGTGCCAGTGGTTGCACTTGCTGAACAGTGTGCAGAGGGGGTCCAATTTAACTAGTCTGAATTTTTGTGCCAAGAATTCTTAGAGAATTGTCGCGACGCACAAGAACAGGGGAAAACCTTCCACTATGCATGGATTCTGTTGTCCATAGTGCTAGTGGCTGGGGAATTGCTTGAGAATAGCTAGTTCCCCACAAGTGCGAGGGATCTCCCAGAGGCCACGAAGTACTCTTCGTTGTGGGCCACTAAAGATGCGCACCGAATCTGTGATAGTAAAATATTCTGGGTGTTCATGGAGATGAACATCAAAATGGGGATAAACCACAAGTTGTGGTTATCACCCAATGTCTACAATAGCTTACAAAGCTTCACAGAGTTTAAGGTGGATTTCCATCACGTCTACATCAGGGCGCGCAAGGACCCTGCAAAGAAGTGGAATCAGCTCCCGTACTAGGCCACGTACGATGTCATATTCGTCATTCTAGAGTCATGGCCGTCGGAGTGGCACACTCCAACCCTCTCCACGACAAAAACAGAAAATTTTGCTGCACAGCGAAAGAAGGAGACAAAACTACAGATGGTGCAGTTAGAAGAGAAAAGAAGAAAAGAGGTAGCAGCAGCACAAGCGCAGGAGGCGCAAGACACTGTGAAGGCTGCAGCAGAAGCATAGAAGGCAGCAGAGAAGGAAAGCGATGGTCAGAAGTCACCTTCACCTGAGCAAGAACAAGAAATGGAGATAGAGACAGAGGAGGGTGGCATGGACCCAGAAACAACATCTACACAGCCAAAGCACCAGTGCCTGAGAGAGCAGGTGGGGCCGCGAAAGAAGTCGAAAGCGTTAAGACTTAGTTCGACCCGATCACCCTCACGGAGGGAGATTTGCATGATACAGGGGAGATGGTGTGCATAGTCATCGTGAAGGCCCTGCAGCAGTTGGTGGAAGAGAATCAGATTGTATTGGGGGCTCTCCGGGCATAGATTCAAGAGTTGCAGGTGCACACTCCCCAGGCTGGTAATATCTCGACCAGCCTTGTAGTAGGCTGGTTACAGAAAACAGGCCGACAAGCCTATGGTCAGTGCGTTGAAAGGGGTAGGAATCAACATGGCCATGCTCCCTCGGGAGACGCTCTATGTCCTACAAGACAGAGTGACGGCAGAACTGCGGGCTAGGGAGGATCGCGCACTACAGGTGTTGAGTGAACAAAGAATTAACATGGAGAAACTAAGCCTGTAGCATGACGAGTTTGTCGCACAAAACTGACAAATGATACAGGTGGTTGAGGAAACCTGCCAGATGGTCCCTGAGTTGGCCATCCCAGTAGAGGCACCAGTAGAGGCCCACATCTAGAGGTTAGCAGCACGAGTGCACGAGGTGTTAGAAGATATGGCCAAGGTCCAGCTAGAGTTAAACCTCTAGATAGTAGAGCTGCAGTTGAAGGCACAACCTTCAACTTCTCCAGAGGTAAGGGAACAGTGCGCCAGTGCCATTACATCGGGGATGGAGGAGATCAGCGGTGCAGTAAAGGACTACACCAAAATGTTGGAAGAATCGTTCGAGGTCCTCACCACTCTGCAGGAGGACCCAAACATACAACACTTAGAAATAGAGGTGTGTGAGCTATAGCAACAGTATGAAAATGTCAAAGGGATCGTTCAGATGGTGTCCCTTACATAGAGGCTTGCGCGGATGCAACAGGCCAAAGCACTTGAGCAGGTAGATGCAACACGACATAGAGAAGTGATTTTAAAGGTGGATGTCTAGCCTTGGATCGGAGAGGCCTTCGTAATCACAGCAACAATTGAAGGCAAGCTCACGCAGATGCAGGGAACACAGGATCAGGTACAGGGAAGCAGTTCAGACACCGCAGTCTCTGAACAGTGCATCCAGGAGATACAACAGGTAGTCGCTTAGTGCGCTGCCAACCTTGCAGCAATCCGAGCAAAGTTGGGAGGTCTCTGAACGAAGATCTTTACACTGACAGAGTGACTCGAGGGTGAGTCACGATGTTTGTGTTAGGGGCCTGTTGGGTGTGGGATCCCCCCCAAGATAATTTTTGGGGCTTAAAGCCCCAGTTTTGACTAAGTCTGATGTAAAGACTTCGCGATTTGTGGGCGCGAAGCGCGAAGTTGTAATTAAGTCATAGGGTTTTCCGCCCTTACTTTTGTAATGTAATGTCATCTTGAGAGTTCTACCCATGGTCCGTGGACCATGGGATTATATAAATAAAGCGAGGCTCTAAGTGTAAAGACAATCAATGATCCAAGTAAGATCTAATGATGAAGCATTAAGCGTAAGTGTAAAGTCGAGTCTTTGGGTAGTAGAGTGGGAGAAGGATCTGCAGCTGAGTGCGTAGAGGCCTAGTAGTTCGTAGCTGAGTGCACGAACCCCTACAGTTGAGTGCATAGACCCTTGTAGCTAAGTGCACAGGGTGGGTGGAGTCTATAACCGATCGAAGCATTAATAAAGAAAAGTTTGACAATATTTCTGTGTATATTTTCATGTTTTATGCATTGAAGTATATTGGGTATGAATTGCAAGTTTATTGTTTATTTGTTGCGTGAACTTATATGAATGTGTTGAATAAGTGAATATAATATAAACTATCTGGTTACGCGAAGATAACTAACCGTTATAAGAAGATAAGTAAGATCAGCGGTGTAACACGGTGAAATAGCACAGATCACTGCTTTAGCAGCGCGAAAGCTCCTCAGCCCCTGGTCAGGGCTACGCAAAGTCGAGTATAATAGGGCGCGAAGGCTCGCAAGGTTAGGAAAGTGCGCGAAGTGACCTACACAAAGATATTTATAGTCGAACTAAATCAACCCCTCAGACATCTCAAGGGTGCGGAAACTTGGTTCCAACAGCCCCCCATACTGCTTTGGGTGAGACCTCAATCCGCACTCTGCAGGCTATTGCAAAAAGGGAAAATAGTACAAGGATTTGTTTGGCTAAATAACTCTGAACCTGGGACAGGCCCCAACAAGCCAACACCCTGGGAAAAAATTGGACCCTATATTAGGTGGGTGGACCTACCTATGGTTTTGTGCATGTATTTCGCACATGTTTTTGGGCATGATGGTTTTCTATCCATAGTATTTTGTAGATCTAGTCAAGGGAACTATGGTTATGTTCTAATTTAGGGTTAATGGAAAGGGGTTTATGGATGCTTCAACATGTATATATATTTATTGTGACATTGGAAGGAATATAATGAAAAATCAATCTGGTAGTACCAGTTTTAGGATCCAGGGGAAATTCTCTGTGTATATTTGTTTTATGTTTTATGTTCTCGCCATTGTTTATTTTCTATTTTTTAGAATTCATATGCAGGTAATTTTTGTATGGGGTGAAAACCTACATTTGGTATCAAAGTTGTTTCAGCTTCAAGGGGACGCCTTTATTGCTGAGGGGTTTTTCTCATGCCTGTGGTAGGCCCTGTTCAGTGGGAGATCTGCAGGATCGATTCTTGTGGTGAAAGAAGATGGCGAGAAGTGGAAAGATAGAGATCGACAAATTTAATGGTTAGAGTTTTAAGTTGTGGAAAGTCAAGATGGAGGATCTGCTGGTGGATAAAGATCAATGGATCACGGTAGATCCGGGTACTAAACCAACAACAATGTCAGCTGAAAGTTGTATCGGAAGGAAAAGAACAAAATAGATTGCATGTCTCAGATTCAGTATTGTTCAATGTATTAGGGGAAGCTTCAACAAAGGATTTGTGGGACAAGTTAGGGACTTTGTACCAATCTAAGTCTCTGGTGAATAAACTGTTACTATGGAAAAAGTTGTATAACCTGAGGACGAAAGATGGAGACTCGATGACAAAGCATCTGAATGCCTATAATAGGGTGGTAAGCAAGTTATTATCTATTGATATTAAAATTTTAGGTGAAGATAAGTGCATCAGTTTGATGTGTTCTCTACTAGATTCGCGGGATAGTCTAGTTGTTGCAATAGGTAGGAATCAAATTACCTTGCAATTTGATGAAATAGTCTCATCCTTGCTGTCGGAGGACATGAGACAAAAAAATATGGAGGGCCAGAATGGTGATGCCTTATTTGTACAAGGACGGTCCCAGAACAAAAACAAAAATAAGTCCTCGAGTGGGAGATCTAAATCTCCAGGAAAACTTGTAAAGGTGTGCTAGAAATGCGGAAAGGAAGGGCACTTCAAAAGGGACTATAAATATAAATATCCTAAGAAAGGAAAGGTATATGATGATGCTCCTTCTGCAGAGGTGAAAACCACCTCAGATGAAGGTGGGGATGTGTGCTTGGATTATTCTTCAAGTACACATGTAGATCATGAGGCATGGTTGATTGACTCAAGTGCATCCATTCACTTCACGCCCCATAGGGAGTGGTTCTGTGAGTATGAGAAATATGATGATGGTGATGTCTTCTTAGGGGATGACAGGAAGACTAGAATCATCAGTCACGAAAAATTCAGGTTGAAGTTGCAAGGTGGAAGGATTATAACACTTCCGGGTGTTCTACATATTCCTGTATTGTCCAAAAATCTGATTTCTATAAGCAAGTTGGATGGTGCAGGTGTACAAATAATGCTTAAGAAAGAAACTTGCAAGATGGTTCGGGGAGCACTGGTATTGATGCAGGGAGTTCGGGTTGGAACTTTGTACACGCTTCAAGGTAACACTGTTATTGATGGGTGCAATAGTTTTGTGGTTCCTGAAAGTGGAGCAGAAAATATAGTGGTCTCTGGAGAAAATACCATGCTATGGCATCAAAGGCTTGGACATATTGGAGAGGAGGGCCTTTGAATACTTAATGTTAATGGTATGGTAGAAGGTGTGTCTAATTTCTCTCTAGATTTTGATTTCTGTGAAAATTGTGTATATGGGAAGCAGAATCGGATGAGTTTCCCCTCTAGTGCTAAGAGGATGAAACAAATATTAGAGCTTGTGCACAGTGATGTGTTTGGACCTGTGTCAGTTCCATCATTGGGTAATTTTGTGTACCATGTATCATTTATAGATGGCTTCTCAAGGAATACATGGATATATTTCCTCATGAAGAAATCTGAAGTCTTTGACAGGTTTAATGAATTTTAGGCTCTGGTGGAAAACCAAACAAATAAGAAGATAAAGGTGCTAAGGACAGATAACGGTCGAGAGTTTTGTAAGAAGCAATTTGAAGTTTTCTATAAGAAGTGTGGTATAGCATGATAAAAGACTACTCCATACACACCTCAACAAAATGGATTTGCAGACAGAATGAACAGGACGTTGATAGAAAAGGCAAGAAGTATGCTTAGTGGTGTTGGGTTAGGATAGGAATTCTGGGTAGAGGCGGTGGAGATTGCATGTTACCTGGTCAACATATCACCTTCATCAGCGTTGGATGATAAGACTCCACGAGAGGTATGGACTGGTAAGAAACCTTCTCTTTCACATCTGAGGGTATTTTGATGTGATGCATATGTACATGTTCCAAAGGAGAAAAGAACAAAGTTGGATAGTAAAACTGAAAGGTGCATCTTTATTGGGTATAAGGATAGTTTTAAAGGTTATAAGATTTGGAACCCAGAAACAAGGAAGGTTGTGTATAGTCGAGATGTGGTGTTTAGAGAGGTGAAAGATGTTATTAAACATGAAGTCCTACGAAAGGAACCTAAGAAGATAGAGTTTAAGCTAAAGGAGGAAGAATCATACCCTACAGCAGAAGAGGAATCAGAAGATGAAGAGCCACTAACTCTAGCTATGAGAAGATCAATTCGAGAAAGAAGGTAGCCAGAAAGGTATAGTCCATCTGCTTTCTGTTTAAATTTTGGTTTATCTATTACTGATGATGATCCCAGAACTGTGAGGGAAGTAGTACATTAAGAGGATGGAAAACTCTGGAAAGAGGCCATGGTTGATGAAATGACATCTTTACACAAAAATGAGGCTTGGGATTTGATGGAGTTTCCAGCTCGAAGGAAACCCATTGGCAGCAAATGGGTGTTTAAAAAGAAGATGAATGCAAAAGGCAAGGTGGAGAAATACAAAGCTTGGTTGGTAGAAAAAGGTTATTTCCAGGTGCCGGGAATTGATTTTGGCGATATTTTTTCTCATGTTGCCAAGGTAGATTCTATTAGATTAATTTTATTTTTTGTTGCTTCTTTTGATTTTGAGGTAGAATAGAAGGATGTGAAGACAACATTTTCACAAGGATATGGAAGAAGAGATCTACATGAACCAACCTGAAGGATTTGCAGTGAAGGGTAACAAAGAACTTGTATGCAAGTTAAAAATGTCTCTATATGGATTAAAACAATCACCAAGGATGTGGTATCAGAAATTTGATACATTTATTTAGGGCCTTGACTTCATCAGAAGCAAAGTAGATCACTGTGTGTATATTAAATTAATTGGTGACTGTGTTATTTATTTGGTCTTGTATGTGGATGATATGTTGCTGGTTGGGAATGACAAAGAAATTATCCATGATTTAAAGACCCAATTTTCCTCCAAATTCGACATGAAATATATTGGTGTTGCAAACTATATTTTGGGCATGGAAATTAAACAAGATCGAGCAAAGTGGAAGCTCTGTTTAAACCAGAGGAAGTATGTCGAAACAATACTGCAAAGGTTTAATATGCATGATAGTAAACCGATGAAGGTTCCTATTCCTATAGGTGTAAAGTTATTTGTTGAACAGTGTCCCAAGACACAAGAAGAGTAATAGGACATGTCACGTGTTCCATATGCAAGTGTAGTCAGTAGCCTGATTTATGTAATGGTTTGTACTAGACCAGAAATTGCACATGCTTTGGGAGTATTGAGCAGGTTTATGTCAAAACCAGGGAAGGAGCATTGGACAGCAGTGAAGCGAGTTTTCAGGTAGTTGTATGGCATTAGTGATTATGGTTTATGCTACCAAGGAAGACCAGGATTCTACACATTTTGGACATCCGTGTCTTTGTTAATGTAGACTGGGTTGGAGATCTGGATTAGAGAAGATCTACGAGTGGGTATGTGTCTAACCTATTTGGAGGTGCAGTTAGTTGGATGAGTATGACACGGTCTATAGCGGCACTTTCAACTACATAGTCAGAATACATGGCAGCCACTCATGCAAGCAAGAAATTAGTTTGGTTGCAGAGATTGTGTTCAAGTATGGGATTAGTACGAGCTATAAGGATAGACAGTGACAACCAAAGAGCAATTTTCCTGGAAAAGAACCCTACTTATCATTCAAAGACAAAGCACATTGATGTTCAGTATCACTTTGTGAGGCATATGGTTGAGGGTAAAAAGGCGTTGTTGGTAAAGGTGGACACTTTGAAGAATATTACAGATGCATTGACAAAGTGTGTGAGCATTAAGAAGTTCTCTTGGTGTAGAGAAACAATGGGCATTGCAGGGGGGTGGATCAATGACTAATCTCTCATGTGGTCCCTTGTGGAAAGAAAACATCAAGTGGGAGAATGTTGGGTGTGTGTAATATTCTTTCCACGACTACGCCTCACAGTATCCCACCCTGTACGTTGCATCGGGCGCAGCAGGGGGGTGACAAGGGGGGTGGCTGCCCCCTTACACGGGGTCCAAGGCAGCACCCCAAGATTTTTTTTGGGGCCCTATATTAGTTGGGCAGACCTACCTATGGTTTTTTCCATGGATTTAGCACATGGTTTTGGGCATGATGGTTTTTTGTCCATGGTATTTTGTAGATCCGGTTAAGGGAACTATGGTTATGCTCTAGTCCAGGGTTAATGGATTGGGGTTTATGGATGCTTCAACATGTATATATATGTATTGTAACATTGAAAGGAATATATTGAAAAGTCAATTTGGTAGTCTTGGTTTTGGGATCCAGGGGAAAATATTTGTGTGTATATATTTTATGTTTTATGCTCTCACCATTGTTTATTTTATGTTTTTTAGAATTCGTGTGTAGGTAATTTTTCTATGGGGTTAAAACCCGCACCTTCTTTGTGTCTCTTCATGTACCTTTCAGAATGCATACCACCTTATTCTGTGTTGTTAAGGAACAAGAAAGCTATGGGCACTCCCCCTTGAGTCCAATCACGTCTCTTGTTGTCTGTCAGGTGACAGTTCAATCAGTTGCGCCACATCCTCCATCTTTAAGGGTGAGGGCATCATCCTCCATTTCTCCACTCTCCCAATTTTATATTCTCCCTCAGACTTGGATCTATGTGTCCCTTCCTTCTGACCAACATTCCATTTTTTAAATTATTTTCATGAAAATAATTTAATATCTTAACTATTTATAAGATTAGTCCCAGTTAGTCATGGCATCCATAATTATGATCACACATACAAAAACAAAGGTAAAAACACAATACTATTATAGATTTCAAGTCCTTATCAATCTATGTAGGATTCACTAATGTTACCAACCATAGTACTCAAAACATATCTTATGTCGCTTGGGTTCTCCTTTCACCCATTGATGAGCCAGTGATTTTGGGGGGTATCTCTCTTGGACCCACAACCAATATTGTGGTTGAATATAGCATTGTCAATGAGCACTTATCCAAGGTTATTTTCCTTGGTATTTGTCACTTTGCTGTGAAACTTAACTATTGGCTCGTAGTATCTTAGTCGAATTGTGTCTACACTGGGAGGAATGCTGCATTATTTTGTCATTATTTAAGGGTACGTATCTTGAAATTTTGTTTTGAAGCCATTAAATACATACATATTTCATGAGAATCTAACATATTGGTTGATTGATTAGCCAATTATGTCCTAGATTGGCATTTGTCCCATTAAGTATTTTTACCATGAATACAATAAGATAACTATGAACATAAATCACAAGAACATCATAAGTGAACACCAATGTAAGGGTTCTAAATTCAAAAACTTAGAATTTACTTTGAACATTGCATACAATGAAATTTAAGAACAAAACTTATCAATTCACTGTAAATATTTGTTTTCTTTTGAGTTTGATGTCAATCCCAAATTCTAGGTTGTCCTCGCTCCAATTTTGCTCTAGTTACCAAATGACCGAAACCTCCCAGCCAAATTGGGTACAATCCTTGGTACCGAGATTCAAAATACTTTGTAATCGAAGTACTTTGACCCCTGTGCCCAAAAGTTTCAAAAACAATTGCCTATATCTCTAATTCTCAATTTAATTCTTTTGCACTCCCTCAC